>JAXIVJ010015523.1:0-31351 GCA_036785665.1 Chirona hameri | reverse complement strand
GGGAGAGCGGGAGAGCGGGAGAGCGGGAGAGCGGGAGAGCGGGAGAGCGGGAGAGCGGGAGAGCGGGAGAGCGGGAGAGCGGGAGAGCGGGAGAGCGGGAGAGCGGGAGAGCGGGAGAGCGGGAGAGCGGGAGAGCGGGAGAGCGGGAGAGCGGGAGAGCGGGAGAGCGGGAGAGCGGGAGAGCGGGAGAGCGGGAGAGCGGGAGCGCGGGAGCGCGGGAGCGCGGGAGCGCGGGAGAGCGGGAGAGAGCGGGAGAGAGCGGGAGAGAGCGGGAGAGAGCGGGAGAGAGCGGGAGAGAGCGGGAGAGAGCGGGAGAGAGCGGGAGAGAGCGGGAGAGAGCGGGAGAGAGCGGGAGAGAGCGGGAGAGAGCGGGAGAGAGCGGGAGAGAGCGGGAGAGAGCGGGAGAGAGCGGGAGAGAGCGGGAGAGAGCGGGAGAGAGCGGGAGAGAGCGGGAGAGAGCGGGAGAGAGCGGGAGAGAGCGGGAGAGAGCGGGAGAGAGCGGGAGAGAGCGGGAGAGAGCGGGAGAGAGCGGGAGAGAGCGAGAGCGGGAGAGAGCGGGAGAGAGCGGGAGAGAGCGGGAGAGAGCGGGAGAGAGCGGGAGAGAGCGGGAGAGAGCGGGAGAGAGCGGGAGAGAGCGGGAGAGAGCGGGAGAGAGCGGGAGAGAGCGGGAGAGAGCGGGAGAGAGCGGGAGAGAGCGGGAGAGAGCGGGAGAGAGCGGGAGAGAGCGGGAGAGAGCGGGAGAGAGCGGGAGAGAGCGGGAGAGAGCGGGAGAGAGCGGGAGAGAGCGGGAGAGAGCGGGAGAGAGCGGGAGAGAGCGGGAGAGAGCGGGAGAGAGCGGGAGAGAGCGGGAGAGAGCGGGAGAGAGCGGGAGAGAGCGGGAGAGAGCGGGAGAGAGCGGGAGAGAGCGGGAGAGAGCGGGAGAGAGCGGGAGAGAGCGGGAGAGAGCGGGAGAGAGCGGGAGAGAGCGGGAGAGAGCGGGAGAGAGCGGGAGAGAGCGGGAGAGAGCGGGAGAGAGCGGGAGAGAGCGGGAGAGAGCGGGAGAGAGCGGGAGAGAGCGGGAGAGAGCGGGAGAGAGCGGGAGAGAGCGGGAGAGAGCGGGAGAGAGCGGGAGAGAGCGGGAGAGAGCGGGAGAGAGCGGGAGAGAGCGGGAGAGAGCGGGAGAGAGCGGGAGAGAGCGGGAGAGAGCGGGAGAGAGCGGGAGAGAGCGGGAGAGAGCGGGAGAGAGCGGGCGAGAGCGGGCGAGAGCGGGCGAGAGCGGGCGAGAGCGGGCGAGAGCGGGCGAGAGCGGGCGAGAGCGGGCGAGAGCGGGAGAGAGCGGGAGAGAGCGGGAGAGAGCGGGAGAGAGCGGGAGAGAGCGGGAGAGAGCGGGAGAGAGCGGGAGAGAGCGGGAGAGAGCGGGAGAGAGCGGGAGAGAGCGGGAGAGCGCGTGAGAGCGCGTGAGAGCGCGCGGGAGAGCGCGCGGGAGAGCGCGCGGGAGAGCGCGCGGGAGAGCGCGCGGGAGAGCGCAGGGGAGCGCAGGGGAGCGCAGGAGAGCGCGCGGGAGAGCGCGGGAGAGCGCAGGGGAGCGCAGGAGAGCGCATGGAGCGCAGGAGAGCGCGGGAGCGCGGGAGAGGGGGAGAGGGGGAGATCGGGAGAGGGAGAATAGGGGTAGAGAGGTGGAAGAGAGAAGAGAGAGCAGGCGGGGACAGTTTCAGCGGCTGGGTGCGTGACGTGCACCAGTAAAATATACCGGCTGGACCACGAAGGGCTCATTTGGTCGCATTGTGCTCAATCATCTGGGATTCAGCGCTCGTTTGTCGCTGCCCGCGGAGGCCGATGGCGGTAGCATTCACATTACAGTTTTGGCGAAGAGCTTGAGATGGTGCTCGTATAAAGGGCTCGGGAGTTTCCTCGGGTTTTCCTTGAGCCAGCTGAATTGAAGCGAAAATGTCATAAAGTACAGACGACTCCCGGAGAAGGTTTGGGTAAATGAAAGGGCTCCGTGAACTGGTACTGAGGAGAGCTTGTTATTCCAGATGGCTGTACTACGGGCTTGTGTGAGGGGTTGAATGTTCATATCATATGCAATCATATCGTGTTCACTAAAGCTGGTTTCAGGCGAGATAAAAAATGAGGGAATCATTTATGTTGTATTATTTGTCAGCTACCGATGGGATGAGCAATGAGTATTACCAGAAAACGCCCTTATTGGGTCGGGAATCAAGCGGGCGGTTCTTAAGCTTTATTTCCCAATGTCAAAGTGCACTTGAAGCTTTGGTTTGAGTTAAACAGACATGCCAGGGATGAAACTCATGGTTGTTGTCCTTCGCCGGTCGCAGGCGGTCACGTGACCGGGTGGGTTAGCAGGGGCCGGCCAAGCGGAAGGGCTGTGGGTAGTGGCCGCCATCACCATAAACCCTGTCTTCACCGCAGGCAAGACAGGGTTGTACGTCAGTTGTGCGTGCTCCTGCACCCGACAACGAACAATTTAATAAATGCAATACGATATTTCTACGACATAAACGTTATGTGTTAAAAAAAATCATTCACATCGATCGAGAAGTCGCAAAGAAATAAGCCTATGCAAACCATGGCTACGGTCGGGCCGTTCATTCGTATAATTTTCCCCCTAGTTGACGGAAGACCTCGGGCCAGCTCGGTAACCATGCTATGTCCATGCCTTCATAGTCTTGGCTTGTTAGATGTATAGAGCTTAGGCGCATTAGAGCAATGCAAAGCAGAACTCCTTTATAATCGAAAAACGGTAGGCGATGGTCTGATCGCCCAAAGCCCATTCTTCAGCGTTTTGTTACACATCTTTTTCGCGATTCAGAAAAGGACGATCGAAGACCAGCCCATTGGAGTGCGCAGTACATTAGGGCTTGTTGCCGATGAATAGGGGACATTATCATATGAAAGGAGCGCCGTCTAGATAGATGCGGCTGTATTTGAGCGGCTCTGTTCTCCCCTTGCTGGGCATACAAGAAACGCCCCTCCTAATCTGCATTAGTGCGGGCATTAAACAAAAAGCCATTAAAGGTAGAGGAATCCACAACACCATGACGTGTGGTTCGTTCCAGTGCAATGGAAGGCTTTCATGAACAAAGTACACGTGCATGCACAGAAACTCCAAGGAAACCCTGTCCGCTGTCGACGAATCTTCTGTTGATCTAGCGGCGCAGTTATAGCTCTCGCTGCTGTTCCACAGACGCGTTTTCCCACTCACTTCCAGCCGATGAACTGTAAAAGAACGCTCTGTTCGGAGTGGCACCGCCGACCAACTGTGAAATCCAGATTAAAGTTCATCTCCTCCTCTGACTCAGCGCCGGATGCTGTAATAACGGACTCAGTCGGCCATGTTAGCCTGCCGCTGCCGGCACGCAGGCCGGAAAATCACACCACATCACCGCTCGTCGCTGCCGCCGACAAAACAGATTAATCGACTGCCGCCAAACATCGAATCTGGCGGCCGCATTTTTCATACGTGACGCCGTAATATACTGTCGGCGTCGGATCGGCGCTCGAAGTGGCGGTGCGCGCCGCGGCGGGCGAGCTCGCCAGGTGTTTGCCGTCCGGGCTCACTGAGCGGCAAATTCATTGTTGTGGTCAGCGGAAAAGTGGGTCGAAGCGGGCCGGGGCGCCACGCCGCCGGCCCGAGTGTTGCCGCTGCCGTGCCGCGCGTGCGTGCCGCAGGCGTATTTCCCGACTGTAGAACTTTATTCAAGTGAAATGAGTCCGCTCCTTCAGTCCGAGTTATTTGATACCGGTAAACCGGGGCGCTTTACAGACTGCAAAGACTGCCAGTAAGAATGCCCAGACGAATGCAGCCTTGTCAAGCCTTTTACTGGCAATTTTATTCTGTGGAGAGCTAGTTAGTAGGGAGCGTGGTAGAGCCATGCATCGATAAAATAGCCCTGAACTGGTTTATTAATCCTAAAAATTTCACCTCCTACGTCTGCAACTATTCTATCCGTCTAATAAAATTTCAGTCCAATCCATAAAACATCGGTTTATGGAGCACTACAATGCAATTTGTTGTCGTAAGTGTCTACTTTACATTCGCAACTACCGCGTTCCGGACAAGTACTTTTCGCTTCACTAAAAATGCTCGCTAGACTTAAACTGAACGAAGTATAACATCAATACCGTAGCCTTTTTTCGAGGATTAGGTATTTGTATACATCTGAGACTTCTGATCGCTAAACTCTTAAAAGTCATATACAAATTTAGCCCTGGAGGTACAGAAGTGTGTCTTAAAACTGCAAGTATATTCATCAAACATCACCAGTAATGGCGCTATTGGTGGAAATCAAGCTAATTTCGGCCACTGATAATTGTTTGGGTTGCCGACGTGCCGCTTCCGCACAACATTGCATTCACTGCATGTTTGCAGGATAACTGGTTTGCAGGATAACTGGTTCATCCTTCTAGCGGCGAAACGTGTCCCAAAAATGTTGCAAGAGGTCGGGCACTTCGAAGTTACAACGCTATCTGGTGCCATCTGAATTATTCCTTCTCTGAACATTTTTCATCTGGCATTTCTTCGTCTCGTATCTCTTCGCTCACAAAGTTTCGTGCCCGCATTGCCTAGTCTCGCCATGTCTCTGTCTCCATAAATCCTCGTTCACATTTTTCATTTCGGCAATGCTCTGGAAATTTATAGGTATGCGCAACTTTTTAAGACGCGCCGAAAAGAAGGTTAGTTTCTTATTCTGCTCTTATCAAACAACTCATGCTATGCTTTTTCCCTGACACTCAGATCAATTGTAAACAATTGGAGAGCATGAAGATATCTACTGTTAAATATTATCATTGGCCAGTATTGAAAATTACGAGAAGACGTGTTACGATGACTAAAGAGCGAGACCGAAATGAACGTTTGATGTACGTCACTTTGTGCATACGGAAAAGGTGAGATGAGGATTTGCGGGTATGAATAAAGGCTAGAAGAGGATATGTGGGGATTAGAGAATGCGGATAATGTAGAACCGTGATAACCGCCATGCAACCTCAGCGGCCGCAGTTGCATTAACTTCCAATAACCACCACGCAAGAATGCGGGAACAAATAAACGCAGGGCGAAGAGTTGGAAGACGAAACATGGGATTTGCGGAGATTTGCGAGACAAAGGTTTCCGATTTGCGTGGCAGAAGGGCACGAGACGAAGCACTGCCAGGAAAGGTTGAGCTTGACGTTCTAAGATGCAATACTTAGTATATATTAACAAGCTTAAAAAGTACTATTAAATATAAATATACAGTTAATCGCAGCTCTATTCTGACTAGCAACGTTTTAACAACGCATGAAATCACCGCCACTAACTAGCATCGGTGCTCCACAGTCCAATTAAAAACTGCGGTTGGGTCTAACCTTTCATCTCGCCAAAGTTTTGAATTAGCATTTATCAAAAAGCATATTCCCCAGGTTATTTGATTTATGCAGCTGACTGAGCAATATTCACTATGCCTTATTCAGCTGTAGAAAAGTTTCCGTATCACTTTCAGAGAAAATAGATGTAGACTGCGTATCCTGCATTGCACCTTGTCTTGACTCGAAACATTATAGCCACCTCAGCTGTGCATTGCATCCACCTTTCAAAATAAATGCAAATACAAATACAAATGCATATCTTACTCGAATATAGGAGTGTTATATACACTTTACGACAACAATGTTGCTTGAATGAATGAAAAGCGTAAATACAATGTACAATGTACATTGCATTTAATGCATACTTAATGTATTTATATTGATGCAAAAGTGTGTTATATTGCATTTGTTGAGAAAGTAGAGAACTTACAAAAAAATCAACAAAATAAACCTCCGCATCAAAACAGTTTGCTTTTCTCGAACCCTTCGATCCGCTTTCAGCGCCTACTACTACACGATCATCGCCTCGGAACGTGATCACGATACAAATCAGTTCCTCTGTCGGGGTAAAATAATGCAGTGTGCGCAGCCCCTGCATCCTAATCCCTGGAGTCGTCCCCTGCCGTCCCGGTGCCGGACCGACTCGCCGTGTGGACCGATTCCGGCACATCCGTCACCCCCTCCCCCTCCCCGACACGTGACTCAGCATCAGGGGGGCTGGCGGCCGCCGCCGGGCGGCCTGGTTCTCGTTTCAAAATCAACATCAATTATTCGCGGCTCATCGCGCGATGGTAATCAGTGTTGCTGAGGCGACGGTCGTGGTGCGCCACGTCCGCCGCCGGCCGGCCGTCGACGTGTGTCGCGGCGAGGAGTGGCGCACTGTCCCCTGGGACGACCCGCGGTAGGCGTTGGAGGTCTGACACCAGCCACCGCTGCCGCCAGTCCGGCACTGGTCCAATGTCACAGCCGAGTGAGCCAATCATTTGGATGTGGGAGGGCGTGGGAATATCGCGAAACAATATACTGCATGTGCCATCTAGGTAGGCTGGGAAAGATAACGGCGTTGGAATTCCAGTGGAAAGGAGCTTCGTAAAATGTACACGTGAGTAGAGCTTTATATGAATCTGTCTAAGCTAGCTGGAAGGTTGTTTATTGTTTGCACCTGACAAAGATGACCTTCAGCCAGTGGCAGCGTTCCCGATCAGGGCAGATTACGTCCGAGGCTCTGGCTATATTGATTGTTTTCAAGCCTTCTAGAACCCACGATTTTTATTTCGACGAAGTAAGTTGACATGCATATACTAGGGGTATCACCTATGCAACGTTTTTGATAAGCGGAAAATGTGCCATAAGCATTCTGTCTGCTCCAAAAGGTAAGGAATAACCACACAAAATATGGCACTTCAAAACTCCGCTTAGACATGTCTGTTTGAAAGGTAAAATGTGCAATCAGTCCTAATATGTCTACCGATAGATTACTTGAGCAGGGGCTATCACATACCTATGTATTCCAAACAACTTATTGCATATGGTCATATGCCTGTCTTACGTAAGTAAGTGATATTCGTTGAAATTTGACACATATCAGTCCAAGCCTCACCATATTTTCACATAAACTAGGCACATGTTGGTGTGATTCGCATTTTTATTAGACTTTCTCGGCTTGTTCTGAGGCGGTGAATGCTGGGAGAGATTGATGAGTCGCGAATGACGGAGTAGGCTGTCGCCGGAAAATCCTGCCAGTAACTTATGACACGTCTCACAGCTGGTGGCAGGTTGCATGACAGCCAGCTAGCATTGAAAAGGGAAACAAAGCCTTTGCATACATTATTTTTAACGACATCAGATACTAGGAGAGATATTCTATTTTGTGTCATTTTAAGAAGTCCCTTCAGCATTAGTTTTTATGTATTCACATATCTAAGGTTCAACACTCAAAGCATCTCACATTCCCAGCACAACTCAATCGTCTACGGTCATCATAAGACCTTGACCATCTGATTCGGCGTCCGGCCTGCATCGCTATGGGTCGCGTGAAGTGGTCCTGTTGGTATCGGGGCGCTCATCTGGCCGGCCGCGATCGACCGGCTGTCGCGCCTCTCGCCGATAGCATCGGTTCCGGTCGGCCGGCGGGGTCCGCGTCGCCAGACGAGAGGCGGCGGAAGCGGGGCGCCGGGACTGTGTCACTTCGATCTTATCTGCTATTCGCGCCACGCCCACTGCGCCTGGCACTTCTCGCGCCAGATTTCTATTAGATAAGCAAGTTTTCTTGGCAGCCGGCTCTGACAGCGCTCGTTCTGCGGTTAGATAAGATTGTGCCCAGTAGCTCCATTCTTGATGCTCCAGATATCCATTTTTGTGCTGCTCGACCTCTCAAAATGTTTCGATGTTATCTGTCACGATTTTTTTTAAAATAGAAAACTAAATCTTTACAACATTCACACTCCATGGATTCGGCATTACCTATACGGACACTCGCAGCAGGTGCAAATTCGCAATACCGACGGGTCATGCACTTTCTCAAAATCACTACCCATCACTTCCGGTATGTATCAAGGTGGATCTCTCAGCTGTCTATTGTTCGCTATATTCGCCAACGACATGTGCTTGCATGTACCTGAAGTCAATGAGGTACAATTTGCCGATGACACACAGCTCCTAGTATCCGTCAAGAAGGCGAACCTGAGTAGTTTAGTCTCGACGATGAAGCATGCACCGTCAAAACTGCACGCATGGTTCTGCGCCAACAACATGAAGGTGAACGCTTCTAAGAGCCAACTGATAGTGTTCGGCACACGACAGATGTTGAAGGACATGTCACCAATTAGTGTCAGGTTTGCCGGCACCACGGTGGACGAGTCCACTACAGTGAAAAAACCTTGGTGTCGTCATGGACCACCTGACATATCGCAACCACGTGAGCCATGTCGTCTCAAAATGTACCGGAACCCTGTTAGCCCTAAACCATGCGAGGCATGTGTTGCCCACTTCCGCTGTGAAACCGATCGTAACCTCGCTGGTCGTATCCACGGTGCGCTACTGCCTGTCAATCTACGGCACCTGCGGAGCCACTGAGCAGCGCCGATTACAGAAGGTGCTCAATTTCTGTGCTCGTGTGATTAGTGGCAGAAACAAGCGAGATCACATATCCTACGTGTTACGCAATTTGAAGTGAATGACTGCAGACAACCTGACATTGTACCATGGGATATGTAACGTGAGGCGCATTGTGGAATCTGGGCATCCGCATGATATAGCCCGTACGTTGGCCAGCGCGACAGACCATGGCCATGACACGCGAAACGCCCATCGATTGAGACTACCGAGGATACATACCGAGGCGGGTAGGAGGCAACTGGTTTACAGTGGTGTCGAAGCTTACAACCAGTTTTGTGCAACCTACAACGGCGGCGCACCATTTAAACCAGCGCTTAGAACATACTTACTCCGAACCCAGTCGACTTGATTGTGCGCTGCCCTATATGACAATTATTGCATGGAATGTGTGAAGAATTGCGTGCCTGTAGGTATTCCTATTGACTATGTTATATAATATGACATGACGTTGATGAAAAGCCGCGAAAGCGAATTAACGTGAATACACGAACGAACTAGATGGCAGCAGGAGTGTTGCGCCTGTCAGGGTATGCCAGCCCGCACTACAGTTAGATGAGATTGTGTCCGGTAGATGGCAGCAGCAGTGTTTCGCCTGTCAGGGTATGCCAGCCCGCACTACAGTTAGATGAGATTGTGGCCGGTAGATGGCAGCAGCAGTTTGCGCCTGTCATGGTATGCTAGCCAGCACTACAGTTAGATGATATTGTGTCCGGTAGATGGCAGCAGCAGTGTTGTGCCTGTCAGGGTATGCTAGCCCGCACTACAGTTAGATGAGATTGTGTCCGGTAGATGGCAGTAGCAGTGTTTCGCCTGTCATGGTATGCCGCAGTTCATATATTTGCGAATCATTCCATATAAATGGCTTAATGTTCGATTCGAGTGAAAGTGATACAAGTTGGGTGATACAAACGAAAAAACACGACAGATAATTTAAAACACGCATCGCACACACACAAGAAATCATGGTAACTATGTTAATAACACGTACGAAGTCAAGCTTTCACACACCGTCGTCACAATTTTCGAGTTGGGATTTTAGCACGGCGAGGCTCCGGGAGGCCATAATGGCCGGCGTCAGGTTGTTCCAAGACGAGGCCGCCCTATAGGAAAAAGCCCTGCGCGACATGGATAGCCGGAAAGCGGGCAGCTCTAGAGCACCAGCCACCGCAGCCCGCGTGAGAGCCACCGCAGCCCGCGTGAGTATGCTAGCCCGCACTAGCATACTCACGCGGGGTTAGATGAGATTGTGCCCAGTAGATGGCAGCAGCAATGTTGCGCCTGTCAGGATATGCTAGCCCGTACTACAGTTAGATGAGATTGTGTCCGGTAGATGGCAACAGAAGTGTTGCGCCTGTCAGGGTATGCTAGCCCGCACTACCGTTAGATGAGATTGTGTCCGGTAGATGGCAGCAGCAGTGTTTCGCCTGTCAGGGTATGCTAGCCCGCACTACAGTTAGATGAGATTGTGTCCGGTAGATGGCAGCAGCAGTTTGCGCCTGTCAGGGTATGCCAGCCCGCAAAGCAGTTCGATAAACCACTTGTGGATCCGGTCAATGCACGATTAAATTCAAAAAGACTTTGAAGAAGCGAGCATTTTTCATCCTTATCAATCTCTTTATTATCATGATCCGAGCATCTAGTTCATTTAGTCCTATTGATTTTCACAGATGATTCTGACAGACACTTCAAGTGTATGGGTGCGAATGAGCAGATCTGGCAGGCTTTGTTTGCTTCCAAGTATTCAGTGACCTTTGATCTAACCAAGGTATTCTCACTATTAAGTTACCCGATATTGTCCTTAGCGTTCCTATGAAGTCATTACATACCGATCAGATGACATTTTATATTTAGCATTTGGTTTGAAGCATCATCCCTCCCTAGCTAGGGTTCAAGAGTGGGGGGGCTGGGGCTAAAATTTTGCTCCGCTTCATCAACGACAAGTTGTAGGTTGACCGGGGAAGAGGGTGGAGTCGGGTCGTCAGCGCGAAAAGTCGTTGAGCGGGGGGGGGGGGGGGTCCTCAAAGCGAGAGTGATTGACCGGGGGGATATTTCCCCCTAATTATCAGTAAAACGCCTTTTTGGGCGATGACCGAGCGGGCGCGCTCTGGCAAAGCTAAATTAAATTGTATTACATTGTTCATGATCTCTTTTCTCGAATCCGCCAAAAGGGAGTACGTCCTGAGCTTCATCGTATAAACCAGTGAAACGCCTTTTTTTGGGCAATGATCGAGCGGGGGCGCACTGGTAAAGCTAAAACAGGTTTGAAACATGAAACGGTACCCCCTGGATCCGCCAGTGGTAAAAAACAGATAACCCCAATTTTACCTCTTCTGTCGCTTTCAAACATTTGTGTAGCTGATTTCATGCTGAGTCTGATCTTGACTAGTTGGAAATGTTAACAATTGTGAGACCTCTACTCATAGCACCCATACAATGCACGGGGATAGGTACCTAAGCATGGTGCAAAATGGGTGTCAGATTTAAAATTGGTACCTGAAATTTCTTGGGTCTGGATATGACCTGAGGCCAAAGTAGCCATCCCAAGCTATAGTAATTTAAAATAACCTTGACAATGAAAAATATTAACTTTACCTACACATTCACAAAGTGTGAATTTTATTTGGCTACATGTTGACAGGGAAAAGGAAAACAACGATATACAAGTCCCAGTCACAATAACTCAAATACTGTCGTAATGCGTTCGACGCACACTATTTAGCGCTATAAACTTTGGCGCCAAAACGCGACGTTTTTTTTTTACTTACGTTGGTTGTAAGAATCGCTCCAGAACGAAAATAGCGCCAGACGCGCCACGCATATTTGGAAATGTCGAATACAAAGTTAAGACCCATCATACTTAGGGAGCCATAAGTCAGCCAACACTCAAGGTATTGCTTTGACATTTGGTTGGTGCATCGTCCATAGTTGGTTCTCCGATATATATTCCGGCTTTTTCATATGATTTGATATTTGATATGATTTTATGGGAAAAATGAGAAAAAAAACACAAAATCAAAATTTCCAAACATTCAAAAACCGGAATAATTATTGGAGAACGAAGTATAGACAATACCTAAACCGAATTTCGAAGCAATATCTTCAGTTCTGGATGACTTGTGGCTACTTAAGTATGATGGGTCTGGATTTTGTATTCGAGATTTCCAAATATGCACGCGCCACTTTCCCTCCTGCTACCAAATGCTACAAAATAGAGGAATCACGAACAAGGAAAACAATAACGATTTTTTTTCTTTTTCGCAGTCAGTACCCATTTTTTATCGCCAGTTTCAACGTTTTTTTTTGGGGGGGGGGCTAATTTCTATTGCCGCCCCCGTCGAGCGTGGGAAGGGGGGGGGGGGGGTTGACCCTGCCGCCCCCCCCCCCCCTGGATCCGCCAGTGTGCATTGAGCAGCAAAGCAACTAAATGAGAGCTCGATAAAGGAAAATAACAAACCAAGGAAAGCACGGTGATCATAAAAACTCCTTTGAAGTGCATCGGAACATCACATCGCGATATATATACTCATGAGATACGTGACGGCTGGGCCCTGGGACTCTGCCTGGTCCCTGGGACTCTCCTGGGCCCTGGGACTCTGCCTGGGCCCTGGGACTCTGCCTGGGCCCTGGGACTCTGCCTGGGCCCTGGGACTCTGCCTGGGCCCTGGGACTCTCCTGGGTCCTGGGACTCTGCCTGGCCCCTGGGACTCTGCCTGGGTCCTGGGACTCTGCCTGGGCCCTGGGACTCTGCCTGGCCCCTGGGACTCTGCCTGGGTCCTGGGACTCTGCCTGGGCCCTGGGACTCTGCCTGGCCCCTGGGACTCTGCCTGGCCCCTGGGACTCTGCCTGGGTCCTGGGACTCTGCCTGGGCCCTGGGACTCTGCCTGGCCCCTGGGACTCTGCCTGGGTCCTGGGACTCTGCCTGGGCCCTGGGACTCTGCCTGGCCCCTGGGACTCTGCCTGGCCCCTGGGACTCTGCCTGGGTCCTGGGACTCTGCCTGGGCCCTGGGACTCTGCCTGGCCCCTGGGACTCTGCCTGGCCCCTGGGACTCTGCCTGGGTCCTGGGACTCTGCCTGGGCCCTGGGACTCTGCCTGGCCCCTGGGACTCTGCCTGGCCCCTGGGACTCTGCCTGGGTCCTGGGACTCTGCCTGGGCCCTGGGACTCTGCCTGGCCCCTGGGACTCTGCCTGGGTCCTGGGACTCTGCCTGGCCCCTGGGACTCTGCCTGGGTCCTGGGACTCTGCCTGGCCCCTGGGACTCTGCCTGGGTCCTGGGACTCTGCCTGGGCCCTGGGACTCTGCCTGGGCCCTGGGACTCTGCCTGGGCCCTGGGACTCTGCCTGGGTCCTGGGACTCTGCCTGGGTCCTGGGACTCTGCCTGGCCCCTGGGACTCTGCCTGGGTCCTGGGACTCTGCCTGGGTCCTGGGACTCTCCTGGCCCCTGGGACTCTGCCTGGCCCCTGGGACTCTGCCTGGGTCCTGGGACTCTCCTGGCCCCTGGGACTCTGCCTGGCCCCTGGGACTCTGCCTGGGTCCTGGGACTCTGCCTGGGTCCTGGGACTCTGCCTGGGTCCTGGGACTCTCCTGGCCCCTGGGACTCTGCCTGGGTCCTGGGACTCTGCCTGGGTCCTGGGACTCTCCTGGCCCCTGGGACTCTGCCTGGCCCCTGGGACTCTGCCTGGCCCCTGGGACTCTGCCTGGGCCCTGGGACTCTGCCTGACCCCTGGGACTCTGCCTGGTCCCTGGGACTCTGCCTGAGTCCTGGGACTCTGCCTGGGCCCTGGGACTCTGCCTGGGTCCTGGTGCTCTGCCTGGCCCCTGGGACTCTGCCTGGGCCCTGGGACTCTGCCTGGGTCCTGGTGCTCTGCCTGGCCCCTGGGACTCTGCCTGGGCCCTGGGACTCTGCCTGGGTCCTGGGACTCTGCCTGGCCCCTGGGACTCTGCCTGGCCCCTGGGACTCTGCCTGGGTCCTGGGACTCTGCCTGGGCCCTGGGACTCTGCCTGGGTCCTGGTGCTCTGCCTGGCCCCTGGGACTCTGCCTGGGCCCTGGGACTCTGCCTGGGCCCTGGGACTCTGTCTGGGTCCTGGGACTCTGCCTGGCCCCTGGGACTCTGCCTGGGTCCTGGGACTCTGCCTGGGTCCTGGGACTCTGCCTGGGCCCTGGGACTCTGTCTGGGTCCTGGGACTCTGCCTGGCCCCTGGGACTCTGCCTGGGTCCTGGGACTCTGCCTGGGCCCTGGGACTCTGCCTGGGTCCTGGGACTCTGCCTGGCCCCTGGGACTCTGCCTGGGTCCTGGGACTCTGCCTGGGCCCTGGGACTCTGCCTGGGTCCTGGTGCTCTGCCTGGCCCCTGGGACTCTGCCTGGGCCCTGGGACTCTGCCTGGGCCCTGGGACTCTGTCTGGGTCCTGGGACTCTGCCTGGCCCCTGGGACTCTGCCTGGGTCCTGGGACTCTGCCTGGGTCCTGGGACTCTGCCTGGGTCCTGGGACTCTGCCTGGGTCCTGGGACTCTGCCTGGGCCCTGGGACTCTGCCTGGCCCCTGGGGCTCTGCCTGGGTCCTGGGACTCTGCCTGGGTCCTGGGACTCTGCCTGGCCCCTGGGACTCTGCCTGGGTCCTGGGACTCTGCCTGGGTCCTGGGACTCTGCCTGGGTCCTGGGACTCTGCCTGGGTCCTGGGACTCTGCCTGGGCCCTGTGACTCTGCCTGGCCCCTGGGGCTCTGCCTGGGCCCTGGGACTCTGCCTGGATCCTGGGACTCTGCCTGGCCCCTGGGACTCTGCCTGGGTCCTGGGACTCTGCCTGGGTCCTGGGACTCTGCCTGGCCCCTGGGACTCTGCCTGGGTCCTGGGACTCTGCCTGGGTCCTGGGACTCTGCCTGGCCCCTGGGACTCTGCCTGGGTCCTGGGACTCTGCCTGGCCCCTGGGACTCTGCCTGGCCCCTGGGACTCTGCCTGGGTCCTGGGACTCTGCCTGGCCCCTGGGACTCTGCCTGGCCCCTGGGACTCTGCCTGGCCCCTGGGACTCTGCCTGGGTCCTGGGACTCTGCCTGGCCCCTGGGACTCTGCCTGGCCCCTGGGACTCTGCCTGGGTCCTGGGACTCTGCCTGGCCCCTGGGACTCTGCCTGGGTCCTGGGACTCTGCCTGGCCCCTGGGACTCTGCCTGGCCCCTGGGACTCTGCCTGGCCCCTGGGACTCTGCCTGGCCCCTGGGACTCTGCCTGGGTCCTGGGACTCTGCCTGGGTCCTGGGACTCTGCCTGGCCCCTGGGACTCTGCCTGGGTCCTGGGACTCTGCCTGGCCCCTGGGACTCTGCCTGGGTCCTGGGACTCTGCCTGGCCCCTGGGACTCTGCCTGGGTCCTGGGACTCTGCCTGGCCCCTGGGACTCTGCCTGGCCCCTGGGACTCTGCCTGGCCCCTGAGACTCTGCCTGGGTCCTGGGACTCTGCCTGGCCCCTGGGACTCTGCCTGGCCCCTGGGACTCTGCCTGGGTCCTGGGACTCTGCCTGGGTCCTGGGACTCTCCTGGGTCCTGGGACTCTGCCTGGGCCCTGGGACTCTGCCTGGGTCCTGGGACTCTGCCTGGCTCCTGGGACTCTCCTGGGTCCTGGGACTCTGCCTGGCCCCTGGGACTCTGCCTGGGCCCTGGGACTCTGCCTGGGTCCTGGGACTCTGCCTGGCTCCTGGGACTCTCCTGGGTCCTGGGACTCTGCCTGGCTCCTGGGACTCTCCTGGGTCCTGGGACTCTGCCTGGCCCCTGGGACTCTGCCTGGGCCCTGGGACTCTGCCTGGGCCCTGGGACTCTGCCTGGGCCCTGGGACTCTGCCTGGGCCCTGGGACTCTGCCTGGGCCCTGGGACTCTGCCTGGGTCCTGGGACTCTGCCTGGGCCCTGGGACTCTCCTGGGTCCTGGGACTCTCCTGGATCCTGGGACTCTGCCTGGCCCCTGGGACTCTCCTGGCCCCTGGGACTCTGCCTGGCCCCTGGGACTCTGCCTGGCCCCTGGGACTCTCCTGGCCCCTGGGACTCTCCTGGGTCCTGTGGCTCCGGCTCTAATCACACCCTGCGGATAATGATCTTCTATTTACCGATAGTTACAGGGGTCGCAGGACCGGAGCGCATCATTGCACCTGATTGGCTTTAATTCCCGACTAGTGTTTGGACAATCAGCCCCATTTCAGAGGTGATTGGCGACCAGGGTAGAAAATTTGGGCCGAAATCTAATACGAAATCGGTGAATCATCCGCTCTCGAGCGCTAGGCAATCCTCATAAAGCCAATTTGACGCCCCCTGCTCACCGCAGGCCATTGAATGAACAATTTATCTGACGCCCGTCGACAGGGAGAAACGAGCCAACACGAGATATTACATCGGAAGATGACGCATCTCGGCGAGGCTCTGAGCGCGTCTACCGTGTGAAAACTGAACCCAATGCGGTGCAATCAGCCATGCGAGAGCTATTATCCCGCCCAAAGCCTAATAATATGGTATATTTATTCGCTTGGATGGAGGAGTAAATTCGCTGTTTTGACATCATTTTGCATATAAGTAAGAATTTCACAGTACAATAAACTTGTTTTGAAAAGGATAAAGGATATGAATTCACAATTCGTCTCTAATTAAAAGTATTGACGTTGCGCCTTATTAACTGTGGGCAATTGTTTTCACGATGCAGCGTCGAATTGAGCTCTTCACGAACGCGTCTGTACTTGGCGTGAATAACCTGAGAACGAACCTCGATGGTGGCATTGCAAAGTATGTATGTACAATACACAGTATATTGCAGACACCTGGGAAAGAAGAATAGGTTTTACGCGCAACCGAACTACAAACAAGTAGCATACAAGGATTGGTAAATATTTTCGGTGAGTGCCGTCGATACGGCTTTGTTCTCATGTTCTGGTCATGACTCATGATAGCCTCTTGATCACTCAGCTGTTGGTCGTCTGGCGTCCTATCTGCATGGACACACCGACCAAGCACTCCTCGGCATCTAGCATGTCCACGTCGATACCCAGTAACACCCCGTCGATTTGGTCAGCTTACACCGCGCCCAAATATCCCTGATTGAGCAGAAGTGCACGACTCGCAGTCACGACATGAGATGACTTGGCTCGTGCTTGTCACGGGAAAAGAAGGAACGAAATGCCACTACAGTGTTGTCAGCCAGATGTTAACAGTTCACTTTGGACTGCAAAGGCTAATTTTGAGTGCGACTCTTTTGTCATTAACCGTCGCCAGTGCAGGGGGGGGGGGATGCCACCCCTCGTTTTTCGGGAATAACTCGCGTAAATATCAACCGATTGCGATGAAACTTTCCGTACCCTACTTTTGAGCAATTTAACACATATTATACAACTTTGAACTTGTAGGTCACATGACCCGTGTCTATGACCTATTTTTCAAGGTCATGTCAGGCGCAACTGGCGTCCCGTAGTATTAATCCTTGTAACTTGTGCAGTTTCCGAGTGTTTGTTGTTCAGGAGCATAGGCACAGGCGTTTCCAGGTGACAGTTGTGGCTTTCATTGAGATTGTGACCTCGATTGATCTTTTCAGAGGTCAACCGAGGTCACTGACCTCCAATGAACTCATATTACTTTTTTGGCTTCTGGCAGTTTCTAGGACATTTTGTGACGCTGATTTAAAATATGGGATCCATTTTACATAATTATATGTTCCACTGGGCTTATGCGCCCCTGAGGTTAACCGAGGTCACTGACCTCAAATGACCTGACATGACTTTTTGTTTTTAGAATTTGGCAGTTTCTAGGATATTCTTGTTACCCTGATTTCAAATTTGGCACCCATTTAGCATAATTATATGCTCATTCGTGATTCTAGCTCGATTAAATTCAATTTATACGCATTTACAATTTTGTTGACTTTTGGGTCATTGACATAACCTCAGAGGTCACCTAATGACCTAGTACCTTAAAATCGGGTGTCAATGGCTTCCTCTCGTGATAAGCAACACGTTCGATTTTTGATTGAAGCTCTAGCTTAATTAAGGGCGAAACGCTAGGGGGGGATGTACCCCCCCCCCCCCTGCACGGTCACGCACTGATCGGACGCTGCACGGGCGAGGGTTAAAGACAACATAAACCAAAACTTAAGAAGTGTATTATTGCATACTTAAGATATTATGATGTTCATCTCTCCTCTATTCATCACGAAATAATACATAACTCGGTTTGTTGTCCTCGATGTGTGCCTGATTTCCTGTTGTAATGCATTGTCGTAACGTTTATAATAGTCACAAGCCAATTAGTGAAGGAATCTTGGTCACAAGCTGCACACCTCCAGGCATTGCGATGAAGGAATAAAACAAATGTTGCAACAGCTTCAACGGCCGCTCAAATGGACATCCACTATTGATGGGTTTGTGTTGGCAACTATGACGCCAGACAACTTACTAATGACAATATAAGCAACTCAAATATGTGACGTCCGATTTCTGTAGTGTTTATTGAATCTGTCACGAAACAATCAAGCATCAGCTGAATCAATAATTGGACATGCAATGCATTTGCAACCATGGGTCATGACCGATTCGCAGGGCTTGTTCGCTGCAGGCGCCCGTACATCACATGATTAATTAGTTGATCATGCGTGTGACAGGGATGCAATATATTCATCGGGGGTGAACATTTCAGCGAAGTCATATATCTTCTCGAAGTGAATCAAATGTCTTCGGCCGGCTACCATTCATCATAGATAATAAACAGCGAACGATAGCAGCTAACTCGTGTGCTTTGCGATCACATTGGGCCACCCTGGTCATCATCAGATCCAATCATCACATCTGCCTCCAGCTGCGGTGTGCCGTACGCTCCCTGACATCACATCTGCCTCCAGCTGCGGTGTGCCGTACACTCCCTGACAATGTGTTTTGTCAGCGCGCGGCATTCTAAGGTGTCCCGGGCACAGCAACAATACCACGATCCATTTGTCTTCCTTGGCTGCTCCTCTATTAGCGCAAATTACACGAGCGCATCATTATGTCCATCAGGTCACCATCTTAGTGACTCTCTCACCTGGCTTACCCAACACTCCCGCGCGCCGCGCGCGCCACAGCCGCCGCCACCACCACCACCGCGTCGCTGCCGCAGCCGCAGCCGCCGCCACCACCACCACCGCGTCGCTGCCGCAGCCGCAGCCGCCGCCACCACCACCACCGCGTCGCTGCCGCAGCCGCAGCCGCCGCCACCACCACCACCGCGTCGCTGCCGCAGCCGCAGCCGCCACCACCACCACCGCGTCGCTGCCGCAGCCGCAGCCGCCGCCGCCACCACCACCGCGTCGCTGCCGCAGCCGCAGCCGCCGCCACCACCACCACCGCGTCGCTGCCGCAGCCGCCGCCACCACCACCACCGCGTCGCTGCCGCAGCCGCAGCCGCCGCCACCACCACCACCGCGTCGCTGCCGCAGCCGCCGCCACCACCACCACCGCGTCGCTGCCGCAGCCACAGCCGCCGCCACCACCACCACCGCGTCGCTGCCGCAGCCGCCGCCACCACCAACACCGCGTCGCTGCCGCAGCCGCAGCCGCCGCCACCACCACCACCGCGTCGCTGCCGCAGCCGCCGCCACCACCACCACCGCGTCGCTGCTGCAGCCGCAGCCGCCGCCACCACCACCACCGCGTCGCTGCCGCAGCCGCAGCCGCCGCCACCACCACCACCGCGTCGCTGCCGCAGCCGCAGCCGCCGCCACCACCACCACCGCGTCGCTGCCGCAGCCGCCGCCACCACCACCACCGCGTCGCTGCCGCAGCCGCAGCCGCCGCCACCACCACCACCGCGTCGCTGCCGCAGCCGCCGCCACCACCACCACCGCGTCGCTGCCGCAGCCGCCGCCACCACCACCACCACCACCGCGTCGCTGCCGCAGCCACAGCCGCCGCCACCACCACCACCGCGTCGCTGCCGCAGCCGCCGCCACCACCACCACCGCGTCGCTGCCGCAGCCGCCGCCACCACCACCACCGCGTCGCTGCCGCAGCCGCCGCCACCACCACCACCGCGTCGCTGCCGCAGCCGCCGCCGCCACCACCACCACCGCGTCGCTGCCGCAGCCGCAGCCGCCGCCACCACCACCACCGCGTCGCTGCCGCAGCCGCAGCCGCCGCCACCACCACCGCCGCGTCGCTGCCGCAGCCGCAGCCGCCGCCACCACCACCACCGCGTCGCTGCCGCAGCCGCCGCCACCACCACCACCGCGTCGCTGCCGCAGCCGCAGCCGCCGCCACCACCACCACCGCGTCGCCGCCGCAGCCGCAGCCGCCGCCACCACCGCGTCGCCGCCGCAGCCGCAGCCGCCGCCACCACCGCGTCGCCGCCGCAGCCGCCGCGTTGGCGTGCGTCGTGCTCGACGCGTCGACGGCGACGACGTTCCGTCAGTGGCGCGTCGACGTCGGTGGCGATGGGAGACGGCGGCGCGGCGCGTCCGGCGGTGACGCTGCCCGAGGCCTGGTGAGCCGTCACCGGGTGCTGGTGGTGGTGGATCCAGGCGCCATGAAGCTGCGCGTGGTGCGGACATATACCTCGTGGCCTGTGTCAGCCGTGTGGACCACTGTTTCCGTGGCCGTGGCCGTGCTGGCCGCCTACAGTTTCCTGCAGCCGGCGTGGTTTGTCGGCGGCGGGCGGCGGCCGCAGTTGGCATTTGGCGCGCTGGCCGTGTGCTACCTGAACTCTACGGCCGGGGAGGCGCGCTGCTCGCCGCACGGGCCGACAGCCTCAGTGGTCTGGCAGGTGACGGCCGTGCTGTGCGGAGGCGGCTGTGTCATGCTCGCCGTGGGCGCGCTGGTCTCTCTGGCGCACGGCTTCCTCAGCACGCACGTAATGCGGAGGCGAGCGTCCCTGATAGCGGCCTACGTGCAGGCCACCGCAGGTACGACGAGGGGGGGGGGCTGACCCTGACCTGACCCTGACCTGACCTTGACCCTGACCTTGACCCCAACAGCAGTACGACGAGCAGCCGTCTCACCTGGCACTGATCTCTGGCGTTAGCAGGGCAGGTGATGTGTCAGTGTGACTTGGTTCTGTCACCTTCATTAGTGCGACGGGCTGCAGGCACCAAGCGCCAGACCCTGGTCCTTTAAAACTCAACGAGGTCCCGTCCCTGTCCCGACCACAGACCACGACGCGACAGACCACAGACCACGAAACGACAGACCACAGACCACGATACGACAGACCACAGACCACGACACGACAGACCACAGACCACGACACGACAGACGACAGACCACAGACCACGACACAACAGACCACAGACCACTACACGACATGCGACAGACCACGACACGACAGACACAGACCACGACACGACAGGCGACAGACCACGACACGACAGGCGACAGACCACGACACGACAGACCACAGACCACGACACGACAGACCACAGACCACGACACGACAGACCACAGACCACGACACGACAGACCACAGACCACGACACGACAGACCACAGACCACGACACGACAGGCGACAGACCACGACACGACAGGCGACAGACCACGACACGACAGACCACAGACCACGACACGACAGACCACAGACCACGACACGACAGGCGACAGACCACGACACGACAGACCACAGACCACGACACGACAGACCACAGACCACGACACGACAGACCACAGATCACGACACGACAGGCGACAGACCACGACACGACAGCGACAGACCACGACACGACAGACCACATACCACGACACGACAGACCACGACACGACAGACCACAGACCACGACACGACAGACCACAGACCACGACACGACAAACCACAGACCACGACACGACAGACGACAGACCACGACAAGACAGACGACAGACCACGACACGACAGACCACAGACCACGACACGACAAACCACAGACCACGACACGACAGACGACAGACCACGACAAGACAGACGACAGACCACGACACAACAGACCACAAACCACGACACGACAGGCGACAGGGAATCAGGCTGTTTTAACCTCTTGTCATAGTTGACCCGGCCAAGTTTGGGTTATTTCCAGTCTTCTCGGTACAGCACTGTCAGCGACATATCAGTCATGTCCTATAGCCTCAGGCCACAGTATGACAGTCCATTGTTTTGATCCGTGACCCAACTCCTGCTGCAGTGGGGCTGATATTGGTACCAGGAGACTGTGCGGACGGGTGTGTCCCTCACACTTCTTTCTGTCGCCATACTCCACCGGGTATTGAATGAAACGTTGCCGTTGACTTGAAGCGGCCCTCCAAGTGGCAATTGTTAGAACTACGAATACGAATACGAAATACGAATACTCGTATACTCATTCTTCGAAAATTTCAGTATACATATTATAGATAAATAATTCCTGTGATTGTTTCCAGCATTGTTGATTCTATAAGGTAAGAGCTATTGCTCAGTAGATCCAGGGTAACAACAATTTGCATACAAGCATATTTGTTTCCATGCTTGCATACAAACCGCTTCCACGCAACGTAAATGTCTAATTGAGTTGATGTATCTGTATGAAGCCAGCCCGGAAGTACCGTCGTCTCAGCATGGCCCGGGTCGGTCGACACTGCCACCGAGGGCACGACGAGGTGCCAGCGTCGGCCGTGTGTTGACTTTGCGGTCGCTGGGCCCTGATTACGCTGATGATACAGCATGCATGGCATGACCCGCGTCCGCCGGGAATTGTATGTCATGTGACAACAGCCGCGCACACAGAGAACACGCCGAGCAATCTCGCGCCCAGACATTAGCACAAAGGTCAAAAAGTTACGCTGACAGGAGCGGTAGTAATCACCAGTGTTCGTCACGGGCCCACCACCCCCCAGCCCGGCCCAGAACAGGCCCACCACCCCCCAGCCCGGCCCGGCCCAGGCCCATCAACACCAAGCCCAGGCCCGGCCCAGGACCACCACCCCCAGCCCGACCCGGCCCAGGCCCACCATCCCCAGCCCGGCCCGGCCCAGGCCCACCACCCCCAGCCCGGCCCGGCCCAGGTCCACCACCCCCCAGCCCAGCCCGGCCCAGGCCCATCAACACCAATCCCAGGCCCGGCCCAGGGCCACCACCCCCAGCCCGACCCGGCCCAGGTCCACCACCCCCCAGTCCGGCCCGGCCCAGGTCCACCACCCCCCAGCCCGGCCCGGCCCAGGCCCACCACCCCCAGCCCGGCCCGGCCCAGGTCCACCACCCCCAGCCCGGCCCGGCCCAGGCCCATCAACACCAAGCCCAGGCCCGGCCTAGGGCCACCACCCCCAGCCCGACCCGGCCCAGGCCCACCAACCCCAGCCCGGCCCGGCCCAGGTCCACCACCCCCAGCCCGGCCCGGCCCAGGCCCACCACCCCCCAGCCCGGTCCGGCCCGCCCCCCCCAGCCCAGCCCAGCCCCACCACACCCAGCCCGGTCCGACCCGCCCCCCCACCAGCCCAGCCCGGTCCAGGCCCACCACCCCCCAGCCCGGCCCGGCCCAGGTCCACCACCCGCAGCCCGGCCCGGCCCAGGTCCACCACCCCCCAGCCCGGCCCGGCCCAGGCCCACCACCCCCAGCCCGGCCCGGCCCAGGTCCACCACCCCCCAGGCCGGCCCGGCCCAGGCCCATCAACACCAAGCCTAGGCCCGGCCCAGGGCCACCACCCCCAGCCCGACCCGGCCCAGGCCCACCACCCCCAGCCCGGCCCGGCCCAGGCCCACCACCCCCAGCCCGGCCCGGCCCAGGTCCACCACCCCCCAGCCCGGCCCGCCCCCTCTCACAGCCCAGCCCAGCCCCACCACACCCAGCCCGGTCCGGCCCGGGCCCACCCCCCCCCCAGCCCAGCCCGGTCCAGGCCCACCACCCCCCAGCCCGGCCCGGCTCAGGCTCACCACCCCCAGCCCGGCCCGGCCCAGGCCCATCAACACCAAGCCCAGGCCCGGACCAGTGTTCGTCACGGGCCCACCAGCCCACCAGCCCGGCCTGGCCCGGCCCGGCCCAGGCCCACCACCCCCAGCCCGGCCCAGCCCGGGCCGACCACCCCGCCCATCCCGGCCCGGCCCAGGCCCACCACCCTCCAGCTCGGCCCGGCCCAGGCCCACCACCCCCCAGCCCGGTCCAGCCCAGGTCCACCACCCCCAGCCCGGCCCGGCCCATCACCCCCCCCCCCCCAGCTCGGCTCGGCCCAGGCCCATCACCCCCCAGCCCGGCCCGGTCCAGGCCCACCACCCCAGTCCGGCCCGGCCCAGGCCCACCACCCCCAGACCGGCCCGGCCCCACCACCCCCCCCCCCCCAGCCCGGCCCGGCCTAGGCCCACCACCCCCCAGTCCGGCCCGGCCCAGGCCCACCACCCCCCAGACCGGCCCGGCCCCACCCCCCCCCCCCCCCCAGCCCGGCCCGGCCTAGGCCCACCACCCCGCAGCCCGGCCCGGCCCAGGCCCACCACCCCCAGCCCGGCCCGGTTCAGGCCCACCACCCCCCCCCCCCCCAGCCCGGCCTGGCCCAGGCCCATCAACACCAAGTCCAGGCACGGACCAGGCACGGCCAAATTCATAATATGGAGGCCCAGGCCCGGTCCGGCCCGTTCAGATTAAGCATATCATTGATTTAACAAAATGTGCAATCATTATCCTGACATATTTACTTGTATACTATAAATGTGAAACAATGAACCAACTATGCTAACCAAAAAAAACAAAAAGTCACAGCCACAGCAACAGTGTGTTGCTGTGTAGGTGAACTGCTGGTTAACATATTTTTGAGCTCTGACCTGAGCTTGTGCGACGCGCGCATTACTTCAAAATTGTCAGGCCCAGGCCCATCCAGAGCGTATCTATTTCCTTAAAGTTGAGGCCCGGCCCAGGCCCAGCCCAGGGTCCAGGCCATGGCCATAGGACCAGCCCAGCCCATGGCGAAGTCTGGTAATCAGCTGTCTGAAGAGTGAAATGTAACTGTCAAGTGGATGTCTATTAACTCCGGCGTGCCTTCAAAACTCATCACATATCAATGTCACACATTATGAGGAGCTTGCGCCATATGGAACTACAGATACAAATATGAAGTACTGTTATTAGCATTATTTAATTAACTATCAAAAAGGACGTAGTAACTAGTAAGGTTTCGAAAACCGGTAGGTATATAACACGTAATATAAAATTATGTCAATAAATAATTTTTATAAAATCGAACACACATATGAAGCGAAGGAGCAGCCTAATGCATATTTTGAGCTGCATACAGGCAGTATGCAATCGCGCATTTGATTAACATGCACGATACCTTGCATGTCGATCACGTTCTGTCGATAAGCAGCGACAGTAACGTACAGCTCTTAACTCACCGCGTTGAAGCTCATTTTCGGACGTAAAGCCAAAACTTAAGTATGCCTTTTTTCAAATTAAAGCAGGTCCATGCCAAATTAAGACGATTAAGATTAAGTAAGACTTTAGGGTCATACTTTGGTCGTTACTTATTATGATTATGTTACTTATGATTATGTTCGTTACTTATTATGATTATGATTAAGATTCCTATAAAATTAGGCAAACTTAGCTTAAAATGGGTCAAAGTCAAATTAAATCTGCCTCGGGTAACAATGTGAAAACATCACTTAGCCTACTCTGCAATCGCCCATTTCGACGCGTAATGCTACCAGGAAACGTGTCACGCCATCCAGAATGACTCCCCAGAAACGTGTCACGCCATCCAGAATGAATCCCCAGACATTTTGACGTTCAACAGCCGGGGACATCCGTGCCGAAAAAAACGCCCCACTGGTCTCGGCGGAGCGACCGGAAGCCAATAGAACCGAACAATGTGTCACTGAGAGTGCTTACTTGTGGCCAACTGAGGCTGCTATATTGTGTCTTCAATTCGTGTTTTGTTCCTGACACGTCTCTGAGCTAAGTGGTTGACTGGCAGCCTGAACCTATTGAGATTGTCACTGGTAATGTATTTCACATAGCATCTGCTGTGAGTGACATCTACTGTAGCTACATAGTAACATCGAGGAAACAATTCGATGGACTGCAAATTAGACTTTGACTCATTTGAGTCGAATTCGCACACAGCAAGGACACCTCCTGTGACACCACGGCTACTTCAATGTTGCAGCTTTAATCGCTCGCTCATTCAGCCGGGAACCTAGCTGTTCCCGGCTGTCGAAAGCAAAAGTGTCTGAGGGGTCGATGTTCAGCGAAGAAGTCCTAGTGGCAAAGTGAGGAATGCTGGTCGTTTGAAGAATACGCAGAATTCGTAAATTGCGTTGATTCTTAAATGCTTTAACCCTCGCCCTATGGGAGCTTTTTTCACCTTCGCCATACTGGGGGGGGGGGGGGGGCTGACAGCCCCCTGTTAACTTCCAAACCAAACAACTTAGAGAAATTCGGTAAGAACCAGCATGTTACCTGTCATTAGAGGAATCTAACAGTATACGATTTTTAGGTCTCAAGTCAACGGGTGATCTTCCAGGTCAAGTGAATGACCTCGGATTTACCACGTCCAAAACAGCGATTTTGCTCTTCAGAAAACCTCAAAATTAGAAGTTGATAAATGTAAATAAAAAGGCATGTTCCTAGACCAGTTGTGGCTCAGAAATACATAAAAGGTAATTATTTGTTCGCATCTTGTAAAAAAAGTCAAACAAAGTTATTAAAAAATGACGTCATCAGTTTCTTACACTAAGGGAGCCATCACTCCGTCAAAAATACAGATATTGGCTTGAAATTTGGTATGCATATTTTAAATGCTCAGTTCTCTCACATATATTCCGGTTTTTCTTTTTAAAAAAATTGACAATTTTGATTTTGTGGGGATTTTTCCATTTTTTATTTTATTTTAGGGGTCAAAAACCCAAAATTTTGACAATTCGAGATTTCCATTTTAAAGAGAATGCCATTTTGTATCCATGGTAAATTGCGTTTGCAATTTCTTTAAAAACTCGGTTTTCTACTATTTTTCAAATATTTATCGTTTTTCCACCAACATGACGTCATCAAAACATGATTATTTCCGAAACCGCTCAATTAATTTCAGATACATTTTTACAGCTTACGTATAATTGCTGCAAACTCAACTACCAAAAAAATCAGCAAGATGCGCCGCATGTGTAAAATGTTATTCAAGAAAAACCTCAAGGGGGGGGGGCTGTCAGGCGAGGGTTAATATTATTTTAACCTATTTTACTTTTGATTTGATTTATTCTATTTTGAATTTAACCGATTCTAATTTCAGTTCAGAAGTGTGTGGTTCACGTCTGGATTACCTGACTTTCGGTGCCAGCTACGCACGCTATCATCCATGCCCTTCCAACCTTGTTTTTCTCAGACCGGAAATTAATTGCACTGTCTGCAGGCTCGTTTGCATCGTTTCTCACACGTCCGGCTTACTATGATGAACTGGCTTACTATGACGTCCGGCTTACTATGATGAACTGTTCGTCTACTGATACAGATTCATAATCCAAGGCATTCGACATTTTTCTCTTGGCAGCCCTCAGGACATTGAGCAACTGGGATTATTATGCCAAATCCGTTTGAAGTGTATCTTAAGCTCAACTAACAAGACGCCATTGTATTGCATCCCTTCTGAAACATAAATTCGGCTCAAAAGCTAAATTGGAAAAGTTATGAAGCAAGCTCGTTGAAACCATAAACGGCATTTACCTGAAATTATTGAAGCACCTGCTTACCACTCAGATTTGAACGAGCAAACATTCGCAAATTGCTCTGAAAGCCTGTGTTAATCCTATGTTGATTTTAGTTTAGCCTCCGATTATTTATCGTCTGGATAGATCTCTAATGAGTGTGCCTCTCTGAGCTCGGCTTCTGTAACGCTCCTCTGGGATGATCTCACCCACCGCAGTGGAGGTCTTCCCTCTCAGTGATGCGGCCAATTGGCATCAGTCGGCGGCGGAGCGTGTTGGAGCGTGGCGGAGCGTGGCGGCGTTTTGGCACGTGGACCGCAGAGTAAATAAACACAGCGGAAACAGTGGAGATGGCCCTCGGCATCGGCATAATCAATACCGACTTGGCGCGGCGCGTAGTTTATGCGGTAATGAATACTGATGCGAAGGTCTTTAAAAAGAGGCCGGCTTCTTAAATCATGGAGAAGACCATTCAAAGTGAGTTAAGCCTGTTTGGTTTTGCACATATTGTGTAGAGATGGCTAATAATGAGGACGTCGGGTTGTGTTGGACGGTTTCCAACCAGCCTGCTCCTTTCTCATCTCAAATCACGGGCTCAAAATGGACGAGTTGTCGAGTGGTCATAGATGACAAATGGATTCTACCTTTTCCATTCCATGTTCAGATGTCTAAAATTAACATATTTTACTGTCTCGTTCATAGTACTATTTTATTGCAAGGCCTCTGCAATAAAAAAGCCCTTAGGTTTGTATAGAGAAAAAGAAGCAATAGCTGTTATGACATCACAACTCGAATAGGGCCAGCCTTCGTTTAGTTAAGCCACGTTGTTTGCGTAAGATGTCGGAAATGATTATACCTATAATATAGAATGTTCAATGACAAAAATTGTATTTGAAATTATACACCCATACATTGTATTGAATAATAAACTTGATAAACATCAGATTGTTCTCAGATTATAAACTGCAATTAAAAAATGGTTGACCTCGAAACACATAGCTGATTAATCCTTGTTAACAGGAACAAGTTGAGTACAGATACGAAACCGGTGCCATGTATTAATGCACACATTAAATTGATCAGCTAACGGTACCAAAATACCATTGTACAAAGCAGAACTCTAAAATCGATGCAGTTCACTGTCCCGACAGGCGCCACGAGACAACCACTAGACTTTCAATGATCTGACGAATCGATTTGGCGTCCTCCGTAGCTTGACAAAGTCTGCCTGGGATGCCTGCAAATAGAGTGCCGGCTGCTGTGTTGTCAGGCTTCTGTCGCCGACACGCCTTTCTAACAACCCCCCGTGATCAGATAATGGTAGGCTGCTCCACCGCTGAGGGACCGCGCTGGCAGCTTTTCCGCGGCAATCTATCGGACAGTTGATAAGATGGAACTTATCATTTAGGCGGTCTGTTCTTCGTGAATGTTCCTGAAGGTGGCAGAATGACATCATCAAAATTATCTACGTGCAGTTTATGCGACTGTATTTCATCTGGTGATAACGCACTTTAAGCAAGAAATATGGGTACAATAGTAACTTACTCAGTTGACGAGCCTTACTTAATTAAATGTATTTTTGCTTTGAAAATACCCATAAATATATGTCTTACTATTATTTTTTGCATAAAAGACAAACGCAATACGTGAAATAATTGAATATAGACAGACGTCATCTTCAGCAATAAAGTGTACTGGTATCGCAGTTCAATTCCGACGCTCTGTATTTCGCTGTTTCAGTGGTGCCCTCGCTGCTGGGTGCGATCCTGTTCCCTCTGGGACTGGGCTGCTCGTTCGTGAAGACCGAGTGCGGCCCCTAGTTCGACCGTGTACAGCGCGGGTCACTGCGAGGTCGCCTGGGGCCTAGTGCTTTTCATCTTCACACTTCTCGTCAGCATCTACTGCCCCATCCTGGCTCGTTTCACCGTCGTCAAGGAGTACATGCCAGAGTACTATTCCAACTTGAACTATTTGTAGTGAGAATTGTGCTTGTCTGTGTGCGATGGCGACTGCGTGCAATTGTGTGGTAAGGAAATGTGTGTGGATTATGGGCAACTGAATGTATGTGTTGCGAAAAAATGTGTGGGCCACTGCGTGCGTGTGTATATGTATGTGTGACAGCGATGGATTTACTTGCGGACTTCAGACAAATGTGAGCGTGGGGTGCGAGAAGTAGGCTACGAAAGTCTGCGTGCTCTGCGTGCGATTCACAGCACGGGACGGTAATCCTATTGGCCAGGCCGTAAATCGCCGCCGACTCCGCAACGCTCGGCAGCGCCGGCAGCGTCGGTCCCGACGGCACCGGAATTAATTCGACGAAATTCCACGCGCCGGCCGTGAGAAATGGTTGGGTTCGGACGTCGACGCGGCGCGGAATCTGCATCGTTAATCGTTCGCGCCGCGGACCGGAGTTTTTCTTCGGTCCTGTGTTGACGGATCAAGTGGCAGAGAGCAATCGAGGTGCGAAGGTGAGGCGGAGGTGTCTAGAAGAGGATAGTACGGAACACAGATGTTTTGTCGAATGTTACTAGCGGGAGAGAAAGCACTGTTCAATCTGCGCACTGGGAATTACTTTGCAAACTGTTGTGATAAGCTCCACGGAGTTCTTCAATATTGTATTTTATATCCTACTGATGAATGCTAAGTACAACATTGCATCCAGATATCCCGTCTTGTATCGGCCTTCAATCTCCTGAGAAATCGTCATTCTATTCTCAGCTTCGACCCTTGTGTAAATAGGCAGAACGTCTATAAATATTCTGCTGGCCGGCAGTTTGCAATGAGTATGCTATCTGGCGTGCAATATTTGTGCAATTGGTGTCATGCGTATTGCATAATTCATGAGAGAAGATCTGGGGCGCCGCGCGCGACCGACCCGGCTCCGGTCCGGACCGGGGCCCGGCAGATGGAGGGCAGCAGTTCAGAATAGACGGAGCTGGTCATACGGGATGGCGGCTGCAGCTGCAGACTTTCGCTATGCAACGAAACAGAGGAAAAGCGGTATGATTGTGAATGTTTTTAGCAGTTCAGTAAGGGTTACTTTGTCGATTGCATTCATCTGGGTCATTGTATTATCTCATGGCATCTGAAGTAAATGGTTTTTACATTATTTCAGCGCCAATGTTGTCACCTTATTCCTACAAGAAAATATGTTTAGATGTACACGACAAAGACCATAAGATAATATTCATTGTGTTAGACTAATTTAAGCTGTTCTGTTCTATTTCGGTCTTGTTTGGGCTTGTTTGTGGCATGTACAGGGAAGGCGCCTCGACTGCAATTGGTCTGTAGCATGAAGCGTGTGGAGTTGGACCGCGGGATAGCTGCCGACTTCGGTAATTTGCGTGTCACGGAAGAGAGGATGCATCTTTGTACCAAATACACATTGTTGTCATCGTGCCCTTCGTTTGGCAATGCCTCATTGGATATCATACTGCACAGTTACCGCAAATATCTTTGTCGACGGCTTTATTTTTATCTCCAAAATACGTGTGTTCTTTGTGTTCCTACTTTGATCGTCACCGCTCGTCAGCTGCTGGACACTGTGACAAATGGGTCCTGTCAGAGCATCGAACGTCGGCTCCGACTCGTCGACAGTGATGAACGCCGACTGCCAACCGCAGCCCGCTCCACCGCACACTGAATCGCGCGGTCTGAGGCCAATTTCACCAAAAAGTTAGTAATTACACATGTTTGCGATTACAAACGCAAGAAAATATTGCAAACCTCACAAAAAGACATTTCACGGACGTTCACCACCTCTGAATTACCGATTGTAAAGGAAATTGTAAACACAAATGTTAGTACAGCCGAAACATTGAAATCAAGAACTTTTGTATTACACTTGATGCTAATTACAAATAATTTGATTGTTAACAAATTGATTTAACAAATATTTACATTGTGGTTTATTTTTTTATTCAAAATAAAAATAATGATAAAGATAATTATCTTTTAATTAACATTTCATCGGAATGCAAACTCTGATCATAAAAATACATCTTGGTAAGCAATTAGAGTAAACAGAATTTGGCCATTGACCGGGTGGCGGAGCATAACAACAGAACTACTCTTAAAAGAAAGATCGTTGAATTTCTCGACCATTTTTTCACTTAACCTAGCCGATTTCCTACGTCGTAAAGGGTGAAGGTTCACTGCACATTGCACAAGACATCGTTGACCGCTACAATTCTATCGCCATGCTGTTTCTCCGCGCGGAGGCGCCCCTCACATCATAGCGCAATCGTAATCAATCATAGGTGCACTGTGACTGGACTTCAAAGC
>JAXIVJ010015522.1:27500-31351 GCA_036785665.1 Chirona hameri | reverse complement strand
GAATAGCCGATAAGTACTCCCAATGTACGCATATGAGTGGCGGTGTGTGATATTCCACGAAAACAGGACATTTAAGCTCTAATATATGACGAAAATGCAATAAATACCCAGCATCGCCAGGCCGTCCTTTTTGACTGGCGACACCAGTCACTTGCTCGGCGCGGCTGGCCGACCGTGTCGGCCGCGGCGCCGGCCATCGGCCGAGTGGCGTTTTTGACTGGTCGGCCTGGTTGGGCGGCCGAGAGTACAACGTATGCCATTCGGAAATGGACTCCGGAGGAAGTATGGGTGCAAAGCTGAAATAGCATCGGCCGAGTGCTAATATTATATTACATTAATATATAATATCACGCAGGGATACACACTTACTGCTTGTCCGAAAATTCATCACTTTGATCATGAATGTCACCATTTCTGAGGCGCGGGTAAACGGCGGGAGTAGCGATGTGCCTCGCTTAAAATTTTATTTTCGAATAGCCGATAAGTACTCCCAATGTACGCATATGAGTGGCGGCGTGTGATATTCCACGAAAACAGGACATTTAAGCTCTAATATATGACGAAAATGCAATAAATACCCAGCATCGCCAGGCCGTCCTTTTTGACTGGCGACACCAGTCACTAGCGCGGCGCGGCTGGCCGACCGTGTCGGCCGCGGCGCCCGAGTGGCGCTTTTGACTGGTCGGCCCAGTTACGAGGTCGAGACTGGCGATGCTCGTCATATTGGCTTGTCGTCATTTCAACTATTCGTCTTTGCGTATAATATAATCACACAGATGGGATCGGATCGGATCGTATCGGATCGGATCGGATCGGATCGGATAAAAAAAAAGCCCAGACTGCACCGTCATGCACCGGAGTACTGCGGTACAGCAGCACATCGTCCGGCCGGCGCTGGTGACTGGGCCTTCGTGTTGTGAGCACCGGGTGTTGTGAGATGGCCACTTGTCCACTTGTGCACCACCAGGGCTGCATACTGCCTAAACTTACCCAATGGAAGTGCCGAATGGAAAAGAGGCGTGAAATGAAATGCCCCAATAATGAACCGAATAGTGTTTGCTTTTTTTTCCTATGCTGCGACGGCGACTCCACTGCCGCGCGCACTCCATGTGGGGTGGCGAGCCGGACACTGGTGGCGGACGGCCAGTGCGATATGGCGTTGAGCTCCCACAATATGCCGTCCGTGAATGAATTGAATGTGAATTTTGCGACAGCGCACTTGCGCCGCGGTGACCCGGCCCGGGTGCGGCCGACCAAAGTCAGCCGGCGCAGCTGTGTTGATTCGCAATTGAGACGCGCGGTGCTCACCGCATGACTCTCGATGAAAAGGCCCTGTCTGACCACGTCGGACGCACGGGTTGTGCCGAATGAGATCGCCTGTTGACGATCGAGCTGTAATATCTATATGATATTTGTGGCTAAATGTGGTGCCGGCGCGCTTCGGCGCGCTCGGCGTTGTATCTTTTACACTTTGAGTGTTGGATACCTGGTTGATCCTGCCAGTAGTGATATGCTTGTCTTAAAGATTAAGCCATGCATGTATCAGTACAAGCCAAACTAAGGTGAAACCGCGAATGGCTCATTAAATCAGTTATTATTTACTGGCCGAGACAGTGATACATGGATAACTGTGGTAATTCTAGAGCTAATACATGCAACCGAGCCCCAGTGTCGGCTCTCGGGTCGGCCGGGGCGCTTTTATTGGCTGAAAACCGATGGTCGCCCTCGTGGCGATCGTTCTCCGATGAATCACAATAACATTGTGTGGATCGTACGGTCTTGTACCGACGACGCGCCTTTCAAATATCTGCCTTATCAGCTCTCGACGGTTTGCTAGTGGCTGACCGTGGCTCTGACGGGTAACGGGGAATCTGGGTTCGGTTCCGGAGAGGGAGCCTGAGAGATGGCTACCACATCTAAGGAAGGCAGCAGGCGCGTAACTTACCCACTCCCAGTTCAGGGAGGTAGTGACAATAAATACCTTACAGAGGTCTCGTTAACCGAGATCTCTCAAACGGAATGAGTACAACGTGAATCCTTTAACGAGGATCGACTGGAGGGCAAGCCTGGTGCCAGCAGCCGCGGTAATTCCAGCTCCAGTAGCGTATATTAAAGCTGTTGCGGTTAAAAAGCTCGTAGTTGGATATCAGTGCGTGTCCGGTCCGGTATGCCTGGCGGCGGCGCGCTCGCGTGTCACTGCTGGGCTCCCAAATATCGGCTGGCCGCATTCAATCGTGCCGGATCCGTCGACGGGCCGTTTTTCGGAGGGGCCTGTTGGCGACCGGCGACGTTACCTTGAACAAATTAGAGTGCTCAAAGCAGGCTCTGAATGCCTGTATACATATTCATGGAATTGGAGAATACGTCCCTGGCTCGATTTGGTTGGTTTTGAGAGTCGAAGGGAAATGATTAATAGGGACTGACGGAGGCATTCGTATTGCGACGCGAGGGGTGAAATCCTGTGACCGTCGCACGACGAACTACTGCGAAAGCATTTGCCGAGAATGTTTTCATTAGTCAAGAACGAAAGTTAGAGGTTCGAAGGCGATCAGATACCGCCCTAGTTCTAACCGTAAACGATGTCGACCAGCAATCCGCAACGGTCACTACACGGACTGTGCGGGCAGCTTCCCCGGGGAAACCAGAGTGTCTGGACTCCGGGGGAAGTATGGTTGCAAAGCTGAAACTTAAAGGAATTGACGGAAGGGCACCACCAGGAGTGGAGCTTGCGGCTTAATTTGACTCAACACGGGACAACTCACCAGGCCCGGACACCGTAAGGATTGACAGACTGATAGCTCTCTCTTGATTCAGTGGGTGGTGGTGCATGGCCGTTCTTAGTTGGTGGAGTGATTTGTCTGGTTTATTCCGATAACGAACGAGACTCTGGCCTATTAAACTTGACGCTGTCAGTCTCTTGTGACTGCGGCGCGCTTCTTAGAGGGATCATCGGCGTCCCAGCCGAAGGAAAGGGAGCAATAACAGGTCTGTGATGCCCTTAGATGTTCTGGGCTGCACGCGTGTTACACTGAAGTGGTCAGCGCGCCGTTCAACACCCCTCTCCGTGAGGAGCTTGGGCAAACGTTTGAACCCTTTTCGTGATGGGAATTGGGGGTTGCAATTGTCCCCCATGAACGAGGAATTCCAAGTAAGCGCAGGTCACTAGCCTGCGTTGATTAAGTCCCTGCCCTTTGTACACACCGCCCGTCGCTACTACCGATGGATGATTTGGTGAGGTCGCCTAGACTGGCTGCTGGCTTCGGCCGTGCGGCCGGGAAGACGCCCAAACTTGGTCGTCTAGAGGAAGTAAAAGTCGTAACAAGGTTTCCGTAGGTGAACCTGCGGAAGGATCATTCTCAATCTATTGAACTAACACGTTCATGACATGATTGTTTTCCTCATTCCGCGTCGGATGCACATTCCCGGCGCGGAAGTATTTTCGGGTCGGTCGCGATGGTCACTGCTATATTATATATTGTACGCACACGATCGCGCTGTCCTCGACGTTGTAAAAGACGTTGGAAACTGACACATATATTGTCTATATTATATGGATTCCATATATTTGACATTTCTTGAATGCTCGTAGGACCTTCGCTCTCGGTCCTGCCGTACCAAATAAACATTGGGCTCCCATGGCAGCGGATCACTCGGCTCGTGGGTCGATGAAGACCGGGGTAAAACCCGAGACAGTTTGCGAATTGCAGGACACAAATGATCATCGACAGGTTGAACGCAAATGGCGGCTTCCGATTTCGGTCGGCAAGCTCAGTGCTCTCGAGGGTCGGTTGATAAATCTGCACCACAACTGGTTTGTGCTCTGCAGCCGTGGACGTTCGCCATGTCTTTAA
>JAXIVJ010015522.1:15000-22500 GCA_036785665.1 Chirona hameri | reverse complement strand
AGGTAAGTCTTATTTATCTTATCATTCAGGTGTTTTATAGACCGGTATGTTTTTGGATAACGGCATTTATGTGCACGTATTACAATTTGCCGGTGATACGACAACGGGGGCAGACTTTTGGAAGCTATCTTAAAGCTAAAACTCACCAACGACCCATTGTTGCGTCAAGTTGAGCTGCATTCTGCCGTTGTGCGCATACAGCCCGGCGTCTCAATAGCGTAGTGGATATGAGCTCTGGTTATCATTCGGTGGATGGTGGTTCGAACCCATCTGGCGACAGCATTTTCCATTTATTTTTGTGTTGTGTTTTCAGACGAAGATCACCTGCCGCCGCCACCAGCCGCGGCGGCGCTCGGGACCGAGAAGAAAAGAACAAGATCGAAGAGGGCGAAGGCCGACGCCGCGGTCCCCACCCACCAGGTAAGTCTTATTTATCTTACTATTCAGGTGTTTTATAGACCGGTGTGTTTTTGGAGCCGATGAGTAGCCGAAACCTTTTCTACAAGTCTGTCTATGGACGTCTTTTCTCAACTTTATTCTCAACCGCATTGCGCCGTGTCTACTTAACGTCGTGCCAGGGACTTTTTAATACGCATAACTTTTTTATTTGTCAATAATATGCGGCAAAATTGATATATTTGGATAGAGGAAGCAATATCACATCGATCCAGACCATTTATAATGCATTTTATGTCAATTTCAATCCTCTGGGTAAAACTGGCCGCATTGCGCCGTGTCTACTTAACGACGTGCCGGGGACTTTTCATACGCATAACTATTTAATTTGTCAATAATATGCGGCGAAAATGATATATTTGGATAGAGGAAGCGATATCGCATCGATCCATACCATTTATAATCTTTTATCGTCTATAAACATGCTATTGTGTGCTGTGTTGGGTTATTTTTATGTTGGACATATTCATACCATTCATTCAGTCATTGATTTCCATTTCCATATTCAAGTCCGATTTCTGTACTGTATGATATAACTATATAAAATGCTATTATTGTTCGCGGTCGCTCCTCGCGGTCCAAGTGTGTCGGGTCCATTTTTCCGAGCCAATTTGCCAACAAACAAAACCGGCCACTGTGTCATCTACCGTCGGCAACGACCATACCATGCTGAAAATACCAGTTCCCGTCCGATCACTGAAGTCAAGCAGCATCGGGCCCGGTTAGTACTTGGATGGGTGACCGCCTGGGAACACCGGGTGCCGTTGTCTTTTAAATCTTTTCGCGCCATATTATTCGCCGACTCGGACCGGCTGGTGCTGCCATCTATCGACCAGTCGGCGAATCTCTCCCGCGCACGCGACTTCAGACCTCCGGACCATGCGCTGACGCGGGCACGACGGACTGATTTCCCGCGACGATATTGAAGCGGTGACGCGCGATGCGGCGGCCGGTGTAGCCGTGTTGATGGTGTCATTGCAAATCACGGCCGCAAAATGCGACATCCGCATGGTATTATGTCGCTGTCGACCGAGGCGATACGGCCTACCTATAATGTACTGCGGCTCAGGTAGTGGCCGACCGCCTGTTGCCGGCCATCGGCGCGAGACGCCGGCAGGCATCTACGAGCCGTTCGCTGATTCGGGTGATATAAATTGTGCATCATTTCTCTGCTCAAGTATCGCTTCTCGGCCTTTTGGCTAAGATCAAAGTGTAGTATCTGTTCTTATCAGCTTAATATCTGATACGTCCCCGACATGGGGACCAGAATATTAAACTGATTTTTGAACACATGGCGGGGCCGCCGGAGCTTGCTCCCGCCCCGCCGCGGGTTGGCCTGACGTTGCACTGCTGTCAGGATCGGCCCACTTAAAATCGTCATGTGAGAAATATACACATCGTGTAATAAAAATATATAGAAATATGTATCTAACACGTGTGCCATGGTAATGCAGTGTCCGGCCGGTTTTGATGTTTTAATAGACGATAATTGATAAATGGAAGTAGGGTTGCAAAGCTGAAATACCATCCATCGGCCGAGTAGAGAAATAGGTTGCCTATGTAACGTACAACGTATGCCATGGTAATGCACTGTCCGGCCGGTTTTTATTTTCGAATAGCCGATAAATGCTCCCAATGTACGCATATGAGTGGCGGCGTGTGATATTCCACGAGAACTGGACATTTAAGCTGCAATTTATGACGGAAATGCAATAAATACCCAGCATCGCCAGGCCGTCCTTTTTGACTGGCGACACCAGTCACTTGCTCGGCGCGGCTGGCCGACCGTGTCGGCCGCGGCGCCGGCCATCGGCCGAGTGGCGTTTTTGACTGGTCGGCCTGGTTGGGCGGCCGAGAGTACAACGTATGCCATTCGGAAATGGACTCCGGAGGAAGTATGGGTGCAAAGCTGAAATAGCATCGGCCGAGTGCTAATATTATATTATATTAATATATAATATCACGCAGGGATACACACTTACTGCTTGTCCGAAAATTCATCACTTTGATCGTGAATGTCACCATTTCTGAGGCGCGGGTAAACGGCGGGAGTAGCGATGTGCCTCGCTTAAAATTTTATTTTCGAATAGCCGATAAGTACTCCCAATGTACGCATATGAGTGGCGGTGTGTGATATTCCACGAAAACAGGACATTTAAGCTCTAATATATGACGAAAATATATGACATTCGGAAATGGACTCCGGAGGAAGTATGGGTGCAAAGCTGAAATAGCATCGGCCGAGTGCTAATATTATATTATATTAATATATAATATCACGCAGGGATACACACTTACTGCTTGTCCGAAAATGCATCACTTTGATCATGAATGTCACCATTTCTGAGGCGCGGGTAAACGGCGGGAGTAGCGATGACTCGCTTAATAGTGCATATGCCTCGCTTAAAATTTTATTTTCGAATAGCCGATAAGTACTCCCAATGTACGCATATGAGTGGCGGTGTGTGATATTCCACGAAAACAGGACATTTAAGCTCTAATATATGACGAAAATGCAATAAATACCCAGCATCGCCAGGCCGTCCTTTTTGACTGGCGACACCAGTCACTTGCTCGGCGCGGCTGGCCGACCGTGTCGGCCGCGGCGCCGGCCATCGGCCGAGTGGCGTTTTTGACTGGTCGGCCTGGTTGGGCGGCCGAGAGTACAACGTATGCCATTCGGAAATGGACTCCGGAGGAAGTATGGGTGCAAAGCTGAAATAGCATCGGCCGAGTGCTAATATTATATTACATTAATATATAATATCACGCAGGGATACACACTTACTGCTTGTCCGAAAATTCATCACTTTGATCATGAATGTCACCATTTCTGAGGCGCGGGTAAACGGCGGGAGTAGCGATGTGCCTCGCTTAAAATTTTATTTTCGAATAGCCGATAAGTACTCCCAATGTACGCATATGAGTGGCGGCGTGTGATATTCCACGAAAACAGGACATTTAAGCTCTAATATATGACGAAAATGCAATAAATACCCAGCATCGCCAGGCCGTCCTTTTTGACTGGCGACACCAGTCACTAGCGCGGCGCGGCTGGCCGACCGTGTCGGCCGCGGCGCCCGAGTGGCGCTTTTGACTGGTCGGCCCAGTTACGAGGTCGAGACTGGCGATGCTCGTCATATTGGCTTGTCGTCATTTCAACTATTCGTCTTTGCGTATAATATAATCACACAGATGGGATCGGATCGGATCGTATCGGATCGGATCGGATCGGATCGGATAAAAAAAAAGCCCAGACTGCACCGTCATGCACCGGAGTACTGCGGTACAGCAGCACATCGTCCGGCCGGCGCTGGTGACTGGGCCTTCGTGTTGTGAGCACCGGGTGTTGTGAGATGGCCACTTGTCCACTTGTGCACCACCAGGGCTGCATACTGCCTAAACTTACCCAATGGAAGTGCCGAATGGAAAAGAGGCGTGAAATGAAATGCCCCAATAATGAACCGAATAGTGTTTGCTTTTTTTTCCTATGCTGCGACGGCGACTCCACTGCCGCGCGCACTCCATGTGGGGTGGCGAGCCGGACACTGGTGGCGGACGGCCAGTGCGATATGGCGTTGAGCTCCCACAATATGCCGTCCGTGAATGAATTGAATGTGAATTTTGCGACAGCGCACTTGCGCCGCGGTGACCCGGCCCGGGTGCGGCCGACCAAAGTCAGCCGGCGCAGCTGTGTTGATTCGCAATTGAGACGCGCGGTGCTCACCGCATGACTCTCGATGAAAAGGCCCTGTCTGACCACGTCGGACGCACGGGTTGTGCCGAATGAGATCGCCTGTTGACGATCGAGCTGTAATATCTATATGATATTTGTGGCTAAATGTGGTGCCGGCGCGCTTCGGCGCGCTCGGCGTTGTATCTTTTACACTTTGAGTGTTGGATACCTGGTTGATCCTGCCAGTAGTGATATGCTTGTCTTAAAGATTAAGCCATGCATGTATCAGTACAAGCCAAACTAAGGTGAAACCGCGAATGGCTCATTAAATCAGTTATTATTTACTGGCCGAGACAGTGATACATGGATAACTGTGGTAATTCTAGAGCTAATACATGCAACCGAGCCCCAGTGTCGGCTCTCGGGTCGGCCGGGGCGCTTTTATTGGCTGAAAACCGATGGTCGCCCTCGTGGCGATCGTTCTCCGATGAATCACAATAACATTGTGTGGATCGTACGGTCTTGTACCGACGACGCGCCTTTCAAATATCTGCCTTATCAGCTCTCGACGGTTTGCTAGTGGCTGACCGTGGCTCTGACGGGTAACGGGGAATCTGGGTTCGGTTCCGGAGAGGGAGCCTGAGAGATGGCTACCACATCTAAGGAAGGCAGCAGGCGCGTAACTTACCCACTCCCAGTTCAGGGAGGTAGTGACAATAAATACCTTACAGAGGTCTCGTTAACCGAGATCTCTCAAACGGAATGAGTACAACGTGAATCCTTTAACGAGGATCGACTGGAGGGCAAGCCTGGTGCCAGCAGCCGCGGTAATTCCAGCTCCAGTAGCGTATATTAAAGCTGTTGCGGTTAAAAAGCTCGTAGTTGGATATCAGTGCGTGTCCGGTCCGGTATGCCTGGCGGCGGCGCGCTCGCGTGTCACTGCTGGGCTCCCAAATATCGGCTGGCCGCATTCAATCGTGCCGGATCCGTCGACGGGCCGTTTTTCGGAGGGGCCTGTTGGCGACCGGCGACGTTACCTTGAACAAATTAGAGTGCTCAAAGCAGGCTCTGAATGCCTGTATACATATTCATGGAATTGGAGAATACGTCCCTGGCTCGATTTGGTTGGTTTTGAGAGTCGAAGGGAAATGATTAATAGGGACTGACGGAGGCATTCGTATTGCGACGCGAGGGGTGAAATCCTGTGACCGTCGCACGACGAACTACTGCGAAAGCATTTGCCGAGAATGTTTTCATTAGTCAAGAACGAAAGTTAGAGGTTCGAAGGCGATCAGATACCGCCCTAGTTCTAACCGTAAACGATGTCGACCAGCAATCCGCAACGGTCACTACACGGACTGTGCGGGCAGCTTCCCCGGGGAAACCAGAGTGTCTGGACTCCGGGGGAAGTATGGTTGCAAAGCTGAAACTTAAAGGAATTGACGGAAGGGCACCACCAGGAGTGGAGCTTGCGGCTTAATTTGACTCAACACGGGACAACTCACCAGGCCCGGACACCGTAAGGATTGACAGACTGATAGCTCTCTCTTGATTCAGTGGGTGGTGGTGCATGGCCGTTCTTAGTTGGTGGAGTGATTTGTCTGGTTTATTCCGATAACGAACGAGACTCTGGCCTATTAAACTTGACGCTGTCAGTCTCTTGTGACTGCGGCGCGCTTCTTAGAGGGATCATCGGCGTCCCAGCCGAAGGAAAGGGAGCAATAACAGGTCTGTGATGCCCTTAGATGTTCTGGGCTGCACGCGTGTTACACTGAAGTGGTCAGCGCGCCGTTCAACACCCCTCTCCGTGAGGAGCTTGGGCAAACGTTTGAACCCTTTTCGTGATGGGAATTGGGGGTTGCAATTGTCCCCCATGAACGAGGAATTCCAAGTAAGCGCAGGTCACTAGCCTGCGTTGATTAAGTCCCTGCCCTTTGTACACACCGCCCGTCGCTACTACCGATGGATGATTTGGTGAGGTCGCCTAGACTGGCTGCTGGCTTCGGCCGTGCGGCCGGGAAGACGCCCAAACTTGGTCGTCTAGAGGAAGTAAAAGTCGTAACAAGGTTTCCGTAGGTGAACCTGCGGAAGGATCATTCTCAATCTATTGAACTAACACGTTCATGACATGATTGTTTTCCTCATTCCGCGTCGGATGCACATTCCCGGCGCGGAAGTATTTTCGGGTCGGTCGCGATGGTCACTGCTATATTATATATTGTACGCACACGATCGCGCTGTCCTCGACGTTGTAAAAGACGTTGGAAACTGACACATATATTGTCTATATTATATGGATTCCATATATTTGACATTTCTTGAATGCTCGTAGGACCTTCGCTCTCGGTCCTGCCGTACCAAATAAACATTGGGCTCCCATGGCAGCGGATCACTCGGCTCGTGGGTCGATGAAGACCGGGGTAAAACCCGAGACAGTTTGCGAATTGCAGGACACAAATGATCATCGACAGGTTGAACGCAAATGGCGGCTTCCGATTTCGGTCGGCAAGCTCAGTGCTCTCGAGGGTCGGTTGATAAATCTGCACCACAACTGGTTTGTGCTCTGCAGCCGTGGACGTTCGCCATGTCTTTAATTAATGTAACATTGCACACGTGGTGCTGCCGTTATGAAGACATTAAATGGCGTCGTCTCAAGTGCCGATGGAATACGGCGCACACTCGTGTGACTTTGCTGCACGCTGGCGTCCATGCCCTGATTCAATGCGTCAGCAAATGCAGCGAACGATACTTGTGTGCAAAGTATAACAAATTTATTTCGACCTCGGGGGTGCTGGATCACGCACTGAACTTAAGCATATCATTAAGTGCAGGAAAAGAAACCAAATGGGATTCCCCCAGTAACGGCGAGTGAAGTGGGATGAGCTCAGCACCGAAGCCTGCGGTCGAGAGGCCGTAGTGCAATGTGGTGTTTGGGAGGGCTCTGTCCGTGTCCGGTGTCGGTCCAAGTCTCCTGGAAAGGAGTTCCATGGAGGGTGACAGGCCCGTGCGACCGATTGCCGCGCTCGCGGACGAGTCCTCCTTCGAGTCGGGTTGCTCGCTAATGCAGCCCTAAGCAGGTGGTAAGCTCCATCTAAAGCTAAATATAACCACGAGTCCGATAGTCAACAAGTACAGTGATGGAAAGTTGAAAAGTACTCTGAAGAGAGAGTCAAATAGCCCGTGAAGCTGCCAGTATGGGATTAAGCGCACGTGTGACGCGTGTCGTCGGACAAATAGGCGCACGTCGGCTGCCGCACGGCACGCGCCGGCTCCGTTTACGGTGTCGGCGCGCGTCGCTGTCGGGCGGTCGGCGTCGCGCCTCCCTTTGTTCGGCATCGACAGGTCGGGGCTTCGTTGTCCGGTCTTAT
>JAXIVJ010015522.1:2500-10000 GCA_036785665.1 Chirona hameri | reverse complement strand
ACTATTTAATTTGTCAATAATATGCGGCGAAAATGATATATTTGGATAGAGGAAGCGATATCGCATCGATCCATACCATTTATAATCTTTTATCGTCTATAAACATGCTATTGTGTGCTGTGTTGGGTTATTTTTATGTTGGACATATTCATACCATTCATTCAGTCATTGATTTCCATTTCCATATTCAAGTCCGATTTCTGTACTGTATGATATAACTATATAAAATGCTATTATTGTTCGCGGTCGCTCCTCGCGGTCCAAGTGTGTCGGGTCCATTTTTCCGAGCCAATTTGCCAACAAACAAAACCGGCCACTGTGTCATCTACCGTCGGCAACGACCATACCATGCTGAAAATACCAGTTCCCGTCCGATCACTGAAGTCAAGCAGCATCGGGCCCGGTTAGTACTTGGATGGGTGACCGCCTGGGAACACCGGGTGCCGTTGTCTTTTAAATCTTTTCGCGCCATATTATTCGCCGACTCGGACCGGCTGGTGCTGCCATCTATCGACCAGTCGGCGAATCTCTCCCGCGCACGCGACTTCAGACCTCCGGACCATGCGCTGACGCGGGCACGACGGACTGATTTCCCGCGACGATATTGAAGCGGTGACGCGCGATGCGGCGGCCGGTGTAGCCGTGTTGATGGTGTCATTGCAAATCACGGCCGCAAAATGCGACATCCGCATGGTATTATGTCGCTGTCGACCGAGGCGATACGGCCTACCTATAATGTACTGCGGCTCAGGTAGTGGCCGACCGCCTGTTGCCGGCCATCGGCGCGAGACGCCGGCAGGCATCTACGAGCCGTTCGCTGATTCGGGTGATATAAATTGTGCATCATTTCTCTGCTCAAGTATCGCTTCTCGGCCTTTTGGCTAAGATCAAAGTGTAGTATCTGTTCTTATCAGCTTAATATCTGATACGTCCCCGACATGGGGACCAGAATATTAAACTGATTTTTGAACACTGGCGGGGCCGCCGGAGCTTGCTCCCGCCCCGCCGCGGGTTGGCCTGACGTTGCACTGCTGTCAGGATCGGCCCACTTAAAATCGTCATGTGAGAAATATACACATCGTGTAATAAAAATATATAGAAATATGTATCTAACACGTGTGCCATGGTAATGCAGTGTCCGGCCGGTTTTGATGTTTTAATAGACGATAATTGATAAATGGAAGTAGGGTTGCAAAGCTGAAATACCATCCATCGGCCGAGTAGAGAAATAGGTTGCCTATGTAACGTACAACGTATGCCATGGTAATGCACTGTCCGGCCGGTTTTTATTTTCGAATAGCCGATAAATGCTCCCAATGTACGCATATGAGTGGCGGCGTGTGATATTCCACGAGAACTGGACATTTAAGCTGCAATTTATGACGGAAATGCAATAAATACCCAGCATCGCCAGGCCGTCCTTTTTGACTGGCGACACCAGTCACTTGCTCGGCGCGGCTGGCCGACCGTGTCGGCCGCGGCGCCGGCCATCGGCCGAGTGGCGTTTTTGACTGGTCGGCCTGGTTGGGCGGCCGAGAGTACAACGTATGCCATTCGGAAATGGACTCCGGAGGAAGTATGGGTGCAAAGCTGAAATAGCATCGGCCGAGTGCTAATATTATATTATATTAATATATAATATCACGCAGGGATACACACTTACTGCTTGTCCGAAAATTCATCACTTTGATCGTGAATGTCACCATTTCTGAGGCGCGGGTAAACGGCGGGAGTAGCGATGTGCCTCGCTTAAAATTTTATTTTCGAATAGCCGATAAGTACTCCCAATGTACGCATATGAGTGGCGGTGTGTGATATTCCACGAAAACAGGACATTTAAGCTCTAATATATGACGAAAATATATGACATTCGGAAATGGACTCCGGAGGAAGTATGGGTGCAAAGCTGAAATAGCATCGGCCGAGTGCTAATATTATATTATATTAATATATAATATCACGCAGGGATACACACTTACTGCTTGTCCGAAAATGCATCACTTTGATCATGAATGTCACCATTTCTGAGGCGCGGGTAAACGGCGGGAGTAGCGATGACTCGCTTAATAGTGCATATGCCTCGCTTAAAATTTTATTTTCGAATAGCCGATAAGTACTCCCAATGTACGCATATGAGTGGCGGTGTGTGATATTCCACGAAAACAGGACATTTAAGCTCTAATATATGACGAAAATGCAATAAATACCCAGCATCGCCAGGCCGTCCTTTTTGACTGGCGACACCAGTCACTTGCTCGGCGCGGCTGGCCGACCGTGTCGGCCGCGGCGCCGGCCATCGGCCGAGTGGCGTTTTTGACTGGTCGGCCTGGTTGGGCGGCCGAGAGTACAACGTATGCCATTCGGAAATGGACTCCGGAGGAAGTATGGGTGCAAAGCTGAAATAGCATCGGCCGAGTGCTAATATTATATTACATTAATATATAATATCACGCAGGGATACACACTTACTGCTTGTCCGAAAATTCATCACTTTGATCATGAATGTCACCATTTCTGAGGCGCGGGTAAACGGCGGGAGTAGCGATGTGCCTCGCTTAAAATTTTATTTTCGAATAGCCGATAAGTACTCCCAATGTACGCATATGAGTGGCGGCGTGTGATATTCCACGAAAACAGGACATTTAAGCTCTAATATATGACGAAAATGCAATAAATACCCAGCATCGCCAGGCCGTCCTTTTTGACTGGCGACACCAGTCACTAGCGCGGCGCGGCTGGCCGACCGTGTCGGCCGCGGCGCCCGAGTGGCGCTTTTGACTGGTCGGCCCAGTTACGAGGTCGAGACTGGCGATGCTCGTCATATTGGCTTGTCGTCATTTCAACTATTCGTCTTTGCGTATAATATAATCACACAGATGGGATCGGATCGGATCGTATCGGATCGGATCGGATCGGATCGGATAAAAAAAAAGCCCAGACTGCACCGTCATGCACCGGAGTACTGCGGTACAGCAGCACATCGTCCGGCCGGCGCTGGTGACTGGGCCTTCGTGTTGTGAGCACCGGGTGTTGTGAGATGGCCACTTGTCCACTTGTGCACCACCAGGGCTGCATACTGCCTAAACTTACCCAATGGAAGTGCCGAATGGAAAAGAGGCGTGAAATGAAATGCCCCAATAATGAACCGAATAGTGTTTGCTTTTTTTTCCTATGCTGCGACGGCGACTCCACTGCCGCGCGCACTCCATGTGGGGTGGCGAGCCGGACACTGGTGGCGGACGGCCAGTGCGATATGGCGTTGAGCTCCCACAATATGCCGTCCGTGAATGAATTGAATGTGAATTTTGCGACAGCGCACTTGCGCCGCGGTGACCCGGCCCGGGTGCGGCCGACCAAAGTCAGCCGGCGCAGCTGTGTTGATTCGCAATTGAGACGCGCGGTGCTCACCGCATGACTCTCGATGAAAAGGCCCTGTCTGACCACGTCGGACGCACGGGTTGTGCCGAATGAGATCGCCTGTTGACGATCGAGCTGTAATATCTATATGATATTTGTGGCTAAATGTGGTGCCGGCGCGCTTCGGCGCGCTCGGCGTTGTATCTTTTACACTTTGAGTGTTGGATACCTGGTTGATCCTGCCAGTAGTGATATGCTTGTCTTAAAGATTAAGCCATGCATGTATCAGTACAAGCCAAACTAAGGTGAAACCGCGAATGGCTCATTAAATCAGTTATTATTTACTGGCCGAGACAGTGATACATGGATAACTGTGGTAATTCTAGAGCTAATACATGCAACCGAGCCCCAGTGTCGGCTCTCGGGTCGGCCGGGGCGCTTTTATTGGCTGAAAACCGATGGTCGCCCTCGTGGCGATCGTTCTCCGATGAATCACAATAACATTGTGTGGATCGTACGGTCTTGTACCGACGACGCGCCTTTCAAATATCTGCCTTATCAGCTCTCGACGGTTTGCTAGTGGCTGACCGTGGCTCTGACGGGTAACGGGGAATCTGGGTTCGGTTCCGGAGAGGGAGCCTGAGAGATGGCTACCACATCTAAGGAAGGCAGCAGGCGCGTAACTTACCCACTCCCAGTTCAGGGAGGTAGTGACAATAAATACCTTACAGAGGTCTCGTTAACCGAGATCTCTCAAACGGAATGAGTACAACGTGAATCCTTTAACGAGGATCGACTGGAGGGCAAGCCTGGTGCCAGCAGCCGCGGTAATTCCAGCTCCAGTAGCGTATATTAAAGCTGTTGCGGTTAAAAAGCTCGTAGTTGGATATCAGTGCGTGTCCGGTCCGGTATGCCTGGCGGCGGCGCGCTCGCGTGTCACTGCTGGGCTCCCAAATATCGGCTGGCCGCATTCAATCGTGCCGGATCCGTCGACGGGCCGTTTTTCGGAGGGGCCTGTTGGCGACCGGCGACGTTACCTTGAACAAATTAGAGTGCTCAAAGCAGGCTCTGAATGCCTGTATACATATTCATGGAATTGGAGAATACGTCCCTGGCTCGATTTGGTTGGTTTTGAGAGTCGAAGGGAAATGATTAATAGGGACTGACGGAGGCATTCGTATTGCGACGCGAGGGGTGAAATCCTGTGACCGTCGCACGACGAACTACTGCGAAAGCATTTGCCGAGAATGTTTTCATTAGTCAAGAACGAAAGTTAGAGGTTCGAAGGCGATCAGATACCGCCCTAGTTCTAACCGTAAACGATGTCGACCAGCAATCCGCAACGGTCACTACACGGACTGTGCGGGCAGCTTCCCCGGGGAAACCAGAGTGTCTGGACTCCGGGGGAAGTATGGTTGCAAAGCTGAAACTTAAAGGAATTGACGGAAGGGCACCACCAGGAGTGGAGCTTGCGGCTTAATTTGACTCAACACGGGACAACTCACCAGGCCCGGACACCGTAAGGATTGACAGACTGATAGCTCTCTCTTGATTCAGTGGGTGGTGGTGCATGGCCGTTCTTAGTTGGTGGAGTGATTTGTCTGGTTTATTCCGATAACGAACGAGACTCTGGCCTATTAAACTTGACGCTGTCAGTCTCTTGTGACTGCGGCGCGCTTCTTAGAGGGATCATCGGCGTCCCAGCCGAAGGAAAGGGAGCAATAACAGGTCTGTGATGCCCTTAGATGTTCTGGGCTGCACGCGTGTTACACTGAAGTGGTCAGCGCGCCGTTCAACACCCCTCTCCGTGAGGAGCTTGGGCAAACGTTTGAACCCTTTTCGTGATGGGAATTGGGGGTTGCAATTGTCCCCCATGAACGAGGAATTCCAAGTAAGCGCAGGTCACTAGCCTGCGTTGATTAAGTCCCTGCCCTTTGTACACACCGCCCGTCGCTACTACCGATGGATGATTTGGTGAGGTCGCCTAGACTGGCTGCTGGCTTCGGCCGTGCGGCCGGGAAGACGCCCAAACTTGGTCGTCTAGAGGAAGTAAAAGTCGTAACAAGGTTTCCGTAGGTGAACCTGCGGAAGGATCATTCTCAATCTATTGAACTAACACGTTCATGACATGATTGTTTTCCTCATTCCGCGTCGGATGCACATTCCCGGCGCGGAAGTATTTTCGGGTCGGTCGCGATGGTCACTGCTATATTATATATTGTACGCACACGATCGCGCTGTCCTCGACGTTGTAAAAGACGTTGGAAACTGACACATATATTGTCTATATTATATGGATTCCATATATTTGACATTTCTTGAATGCTCGTAGGACCTTCGCTCTCGGTCCTGCCGTACCAAATAAACATTGGGCTCCCATGGCAGCGGATCACTCGGCTCGTGGGTCGATGAAGACCGGGGTAAAACCCGAGACAGTTTGCGAATTGCAGGACACAAATGATCATCGACAGGTTGAACGCAAATGGCGGCTTCCGATTTCGGTCGGCAAGCTCAGTGCTCTCGAGGGTCGGTTGATAAATCTGCACCACAACTGGTTTGTGCTCTGCAGCCGTGGACGTTCGCCATGTCTTTAATTAATGTAACATTGCACACGTGGTGCTGCCGTTATGAAGACATTAAATGGCGTCGTCTCAAGTGCCGATGGAATACGGCGCACACTCGTGTGACTTTGCTGCACGCTGGCGTCCATGCCCTGATTCAATGCGTCAGCAAATGCAGCGAACGATACTTGTGTGCAAAGTATAACAAATTTATTTCGACCTCGGGGGTGCTGGATCACGCACTGAACTTAAGCATATCATTAAGTGCAGGAAAAGAAACCAAATGGGATTCCCCCAGTAACGGCGAGTGAAGTGGGATGAGCTCAGCACCGAAGCCTGCGGTCGAGAGGCCGTAGTGCAATGTGGTGTTTGGGAGGGCTCTGTCCGTGTCCGGTGTCGGTCCAAGTCTCCTGGAAAGGAGTTCCATGGAGGGTGACAGGCCCGTGCGACCGATTGCCGCGCTCGCGGACGAGTCCTCCTTCGAGTCGGGTTGCTCGCTAATGCAGCCCTAAGCAGGTGGTAAGCTCCATCTAAAGCTAAATATAACCACGAGTCCGATAGTCAACAAGTACAGTGATGGAAAGTTGAAAAGTACTCTGAAGAGAGAGTCAAATAGCCCGTGAAGCTGCCAGTATGGGATTAAGCGCACGTGTGACGCGTGTCGTCGGACAAATAGGCGCACGTCGGCTGCCGCACGGCACGCGCCGGCTCCGTTTACGGTGTCGGCGCGCGTCGCTGTCGGGCGGTCGGCGTCGCGCCTCCCTTTGTTCGGCATCGACAGGTCGGGGCTTCGTTGTCCGGTCTTATTGCCGGCCGTTATCTGCAGAGCCGTGTCGGGCCGGTGTCGTCTTCGGGCGCTGCCGGCGCTCCGTGGAATGTGCGCTTCGTGCGGCCACGGCCGGCCTGGTCTGCGGTGCAATGCGGCCGATTGGCGAACGACTGGGCGACGGCCAGCGCAAACCGACTCGCAAGAGTCGGCTCGGCCTTTGCGTCGTCACGTGCGGCCCGTCTTGAAACACGGACCAAGGAGTCTAACATGTGAGCGAGCGATTGAGATTGTCGAATCTCAGACGCGCAATGAAAGTGAAGTGTCGTCTGACGGCACGAGCGGAGATCCGTCGTCACTCGTGGCGGCGGCGCACCCGCGGGCCACGCCATCGGCTGGCTTGCTTTTCGGAGCACTGCTGAGGCGTGGACCTAGAGCCCACACGTTGGGACCCGAAAGATGGTGAACTATGCCTGGCCAGGATGAAGCCAGAGGAAACTCTGGTGGAGGTCCGCCGCGATTCTGACGTGCAAATCGATCGTCTGAGCTGGGTATAGGGGCGAAAGACCAATCGAACCATCTAGTAGCTGGTTCCGCCCGAAGTTTCCCTCAGGATAGCTGGCGCTCGTGTGATACGGAGTTTCATCCGGTAAAGCGAATGATCAGAGGAGCTGGGCTCCCCGTGAGCTCAACCTATTCTCAAACTTTCAATGGGTGAGACGTCTCGCTGGCTTCACTGCAGCGACGACTCTGAATCCGAGTGCCCAGTGGGCCACTTTTGGTAAGCAGAACTGGCGATGCGGGATGAACCGCATG
>JAXIVJ010015521.1:0-30000 GCA_036785665.1 Chirona hameri | reverse complement strand
ATCTGTTTGTGGTAGCCGTGTATCTGTGTGTGGTAGCTGTGTATCTGTTTGTGGTAGCCGTGTATCTGTTTGTGGTAGCCGTGTATCTGTTTGTGGTAGCCGTGTATCTGTGTGTGGTAGCCGTGTATCTGTTTTGGGGATGTCAGTCCCCGAGACGTACACAGCTCTCTTCGCATTGACACCTGCCGGAGTGGAACGTTTGACCTTGACACTTGCTTCAATGGAACGTTTGACCTTGACACTTGCTTCAGTGGAGCGTCTCCGCCTTGCCACCTGTTGCAGTGGAACGTTTGACCTTGACACTTGCTTCAGTGGAACGTTTGACCTTGACACTTGCTTCAGTGGAGCGTCTCCGCCTTGCCACCTGCTGCAGTGGAGCGTTTGACCTTGACACTTGCTTCAGTGGAACGCTTGACCTTGACACTTGCTTCAGTGGAGCGTCTCCGCCTTGACACCTGCTGCAGTGGAGCGTTTGACCTTGGTCGGTTCGCAGCACACGAGCACACGCCACCAGAGGTACACGAAATGTATTTGTAATCAGTTCGCACAGCATCAGGGGCGCCAATACACCACACCTCACCAAGGTCACCACGGTATCCACGGTAACTGACGTGTCTCAGAAGTACACGTCAGTTCGTTGACGGGCACCCGGCGACCTTACGGACAGGGGCACGACTGGGACGGGAAGTGAGTCAGAAATTAAGAAAATATTGATGCAGCGTGAGTGTCGTCTAAATGGTCACTGCACTGCAATCACAGAAATTCAGTCGTACTCGGAGCATAACGGGGAAAATCACAGCATGTACAACAAAGTGGGCTCATTAGTCCAGATAAAGAGATGACCTTAAACATATCGGCATCGTTACCAGCGGGAGGACCGCGTTCCTTTTCTGGTTTTAAACTGTAAGATTTCTCAGGTATAATTGCAATCACCCCTTTGTGAGCAAGTGTTTGCAAAAGCACAGCTGCTTTTTCACCCAATCTGTGCGCTCCGATCACTAGAACATCACTCACTTTGCAGCGCGAGAAAAACGTCCATTGGTGACCGTGTGCAGTATTTTCTGAATGCTAAATCATTGGCGTGCTAATTTCACTCTCAGATCAACAGTAAACAAACCCAGCACTCCAAAAACATCAGACAAAAGCAGTCTAGCCATCCACCACGTTTTAAAAAATAGGTACACTCGATCCCTGTATGCAATGTGCGAGAAAAGCTTAATACACAGTGCGATCAGTGCGAAGTCCACCACATTCTTCAGCGCACACAAAGACGTCGCCTCTTTCGCCCACAATCACACCGTAAAAGCACATCGATACGAGCTTCCTACTGGGCAATAACTACACAGCTGTACAAAATCTACACTGGGCAAGTCACTCTAGTCACTGCCGGAAACACTCACCTATAAAAATAACTCCCGGGGACATACGCACACGTGGATTACACCGGCGTCCGCTGACGTAGCCCCTCGACTAGCTGCTGAGCCCAGACCAGCTCCACCCTTTGTGTAGGCACCAGGCGTTCCTCGCGGACGCGTGGCTGGCAGCTCGGAACGCTCAGTCCGGCGCCTCCGGTGCCCGCCCCCTCCTCTTAGCCAGAGAGCTGTGCCAGTACAAAAGTTAAGATTCGCGGCCGCCCACGGCAGAACGTTCCTACTGACGGCCCAGCCCTCAGAACGACCCCCGGTGGTCTCACAGTCAGTAGCGTGACCTGCGCTCACAGACTGTCACAAAGGTCAGCAGCTGCCGCTGGGTCGGTCACTGGCGGGTCACTGACACTGGCAGGTCACTGACAGGTCGCCAGCAGGTCACTGGCAGGTCACCGACAGGTCACCGACAGGTCACTGACAGGTCACCGACAGGTCATCGCCAGGTCACTGGCGGATCACCAGAGGGCCATCGAATGTCACCAACTTTAGTTCGGGCCCGTGGCTACTATATCCACCACACGTCCGCACAGCCTCCAGTGTCCTGTGAGGGCACTACAGCGCACTTTCTCACACTTATCGCAGCGCGGGGGCGCCAGATTGTGTTCGGTTTCACCCAGCCACGCGGAGTCCTTTCTTCACTGTCAGAGGTGGTCCCAAAGGCCTGGAAACGGAGTGATGTTACGCACAGAACTCACACTCACGGTAATATTTGCAACCACCATACCCATTTTCCCCCGAAAATTACTCTGTGCTCATTTGGCGATTGCTTCACTGATATTTAAACCAAGCCAGTTGCAGAGACCTCTACAAGCGAACGAGCCTGGTGACATGGCCGATATGAATGTTAGGTTGTAGGTTACTTGGCCGAAATGTCATATTCTATTCACGTCTCGCGAATGTCACGGCGCAGCGAGATGTTTTTCAGCATGCAAAAACACCAGCCAGAACACGACCTCTAAATAGAGCTGCGAGCTCCGCCCCGGACAAACCCCCGGGAGTGGCGACACCAACACAGACATTTAGTAGAGCACGCGAAGTTTTCAGCCGGTCGGACGCGGATTACATTACATTTGCATATACATGGCCCATTGCCAGGCTGTCACAGGGCTCGGCCTGCTCGGACAGCTCGGCGGACAGCGGCTCGGACTCGGCGGCTCGGACAGCTCGGCGGACAGTTCTGTGTCACTGCACACAAGTCACATGGAAGGGGCAGCGTCTGACATGGAAGGGGCGCGCGTCTCCAGCACAACGGGCACGGAATGGGCGCGCAGAGTGGTCCATCAACCGGTCACATGGCGGCCGGGCGGCGCTGCTCGGGGTCGATGCACCAGTTATAATACTGCTCTGCTGTCGACACGGGTTCCAAGTGGCGACACTTCGTTTGGGGAACTGCATTCAAGATACTTGTATGTCAACGTACCGATGCAAGGTCAGTGCCCGGGTGGCATGGTGGCCAAATTCAGAGATTTAGGGGGGGGGATCATAATTATTTTATGTAATCAGAAGCGACAGCATTAAAAGGGCTTTTCCGTTATGATGTCATGAAAACCTGACCTCCCCAAATCGCTGAATTTGGCCTTGTCGGGTGATTGTACTCCCAGTACTCACATTCAGAGCAGCAGTGGTGTGGCGGCGACGGCGGCCAACAGCAGGACCGTTGTGCCCAGTGTCTGGCGTGGCCGGTTGGTCCCAGCACTGCTTGGGTTGGCAATGCGGGACTCCAACGCTGCAAGCCGGCACAGTCTGTGTTACAGGCGCTGGCAGCCAGCAAACGCCAGGCGGCACAGTCTACGTTACAGGCGCCGGCAGCCAGCAAATGTCAGGCGGCACAGTCTACGTTACAGGCGCCGGGAGCCAGCAAACGCTAGGCGGCACAGTCTGTGTTACAGGCGCCGGGAGCCAGCAAACGCTAGGCGGCACAGTCTGTGTTACAGGCGCCGGGAGCCAGCAAACGCCAGGCGGCACAGTCTACGTTACAGGCGCCGGGAGCCAGCAAACGCCAGGCGGCACAGTCTACGTTACAGGCGCCGGGAGCCAGCAAACGCCAGGAGGCACAGTCTACCTTACAGGCGCCCGGAGCCAGCGAACGCCAGGCGGCACAGTCTACGTTACAGGCGCCGGGAGCCAGCAAACGCCAGAGGTCGAGCACCAAAGCCATGATGTTTTTCAGTCTTTTTTACGTCAAAGATACCATGAAATAAACTGCACTGATGATAACACGCTGATAATGTACTCGATTTAGGTTGTGTTACTGAGCACAATTAATCATTGAACAAGATGATGAAAGGACAATATAACAGAATATATTTAATTAAAGGATATTTACTCGCTCAACCAATTATAATACATAACACTGAATTGTTCCCGACATTGTCAGCATCCCCTATCAATGCAGATAAGCGTTTTATATCAATTATCTCCTGACAGGAGCAGGGGCAAGACTGACCTTCTCCCTTGGAGAGTGTGGAGAAGTGGAACGTGTCAGAGACAGCATTCCATCCGTGTCTGTTGCTGGCCTGGATGTAGAGGTCGTATGTGGTGGCCGGCCGCAGGTTACGCAGTGTGATCTTCTGGTGGTGGAGGATGTCGTTGACGGGCTCTGTGCCCGTGGTCGGCACAATCACCTCCTTCCACGGAGAAGGCTGCTCGGTCGACGAGTTCACCTGGAGACAGAGTTACATCAGCAAATACGAAATGATGACATTTTGGAATTCACATCAGTAGATTGCAAAGAAAGTAGAGTGCTCAATAACTTTCCGTGAAACCGAGCATTTCTAGTGCTTCTGGTGCATACAAGGAACACGCTCATACTTTTTCTCGCCTACTCGTGGGCAGATGATACCACTGGACAAAACAAATCATACAAGTTATGAGAAAACCAAGGACAAACTCTGAACAGTACTTAAACTCCTACCAAGACCGTGTCGAGCAAAGTTTTCAGCACCACTTAGTGTCGAAAGTTGGAGCATCTACTCATTATACCATACTCAGCGACCATGAACAGGCGATACACAGCTGATTTAGCACACCACTGACCTTGCCCCGCCTGTAGGCGACCTTGTACTCGTGGATCGGACTGTAACTCTCCACCTCCCAGGAGAGGTCAAACACTTCCGGTGCCGTGCCCATCGGCGGACTAGTGATCCTCACCCTGTCTGCCACCCCTGCAACCAGACAGAAAACGTTATCACATACACCTCTGTCGCCCATAGAACCAGACAACAAACGGTACCACACATACCTCTGTCACCTCTGTAACCAGGCAACAAACGGTACAACACATACCTCTGTCGCCCCTGTAATCAGACAACAAACGGTGCCACACATACCTCTGCCACCTCTGTAACCAGACAACAAACGGTGCCACACATACCTCTGCCACCTCTGTAACCAGGCAACAAACAGTGCTACACATACACCTCTGTCGCCTATATAACCAGACAACAAACGGTACCACACATACCTCTGTCGCCCCTGTAATCAGACAACAAACGGTGCCACACATACCTCTGCCGCCCCTGTAACCAGACAACAAACGGTACCACACATACCTCTGCCGCCCCTGTAACCAGGCAACAAACGGTGCCACACATACACCTCTGTCGCCCATATAACCAGACAACAAACGGTACCACACATACCTCTGCCCCCTCTGTAACCAGACAACAAACGGTGCCACACATACACCTCTGACGCCTATATAACCAGACAACAAACGGGTACCACACGCAACTCTGCCGCCCCTGTAACCCATCAAACATGTGTTGCATGACTTTCGTAGATATTTTCCGCATAGTGACCTTTTCTGACCTGACCTTGACCTTTGCCAACAATCTCACTTTTCCTCATGCGCAATGTTTATCATACCTTTGGCAGCACTTTGGGTGATCATGGTCGTAATCGAAGGTCGTAATCGATGGAAAGTATGGCCCATAAACACAAATACATCGATATTGACATTTTACCTCACTTTGAATTTTTTGAGTATGTCTTAGATTTCTCATTGAGAGCTTTCGAATGCCGCCTTGCGCGTCTTGCTGCGATCATTGGTTCGGAAGATAACTAGGGGTGCGTTTAACGCCACCCCCACCATCCCTCCAGTCAATGGTGTTCTGCTGATACCCCAGTCAATGCCAACACTAATCCATGCTTTTGTCCAGTTCATCTAAGCTCCAAAATATATGATGGAAACTGGATAATTGATTATCGATAACCTGCCATTGGCTGGGAGGGGGGCGTTTTTCGCCACCCCTGACGAACTTTTGCAATAGCTCAAAAACTAATAGAGCTATCGACGTGAAACTTCGGCTACCTTCTCCTACATCAATTATACATCTTCTGTGCAAAAATCAAGAAATTTCGTCGATTTTTTCTCGACATATCGCCATATGTCGAAAAAATCGACGAAATTTCTTCATCGAAAGGGCCCCTTCCCGATAATTTAGTGACGTCACTACACACCAGTTTGAACAAAAATCAGATAAAATTTAGCAGGCCTTACAAATGCCATATTTGAAGCAAAATGCAATTGAAAAACGGCAAAAGATAGCAAATTACAAGGGCTACCAAATGGCTATCTCCGATGTTTGACAATTTTGGGTTTTGACCACCAAAAACTCAAAAAAGTATTTATTTATTTTAAAAAATTCCCTCAAATCAACATTTTCAAACATTTTAAAAAGCCGGAAGATATGTTGAAGAACACTGACAATACCAGTGTTCTTGTTTTGGTAAGTGGACAATACCAAAACAAAATGTAAAAGCAATGTCTTTATTTTTGACTGACTTATGACTGACTGACTTGACTGACCCTAAGTATGAGTAACTCATGAGGTCATATTTTGAAATTGGGTTTTCGGGCTTTTAGTGACCAGATACAAACAAATAGATACCAGCACTGTATTTCTGAGACAAGACTGGTCTAGACACATGCCTTTTCTATTTGTATTTATCAATATCAAATTTTGACCGTATGTGACCTGACCTTGACCTTTATGGTGTCAGGTTGTAAAATGACTGCTACTATATAAATATATGTGTAAAGCAACCCACATAACATGTATCGCATGACTTTCGTAGACCTGTGACCTTTTATGACTAGACCTTGACCTTGACCTTTTCTTACAATTTTACTTTTGCTTATGCGGGATATGTATTATAAAAAACGAAATTTTTTAATGGTATTTTTGATCCAACATAACTTTCATGTTTATCGACCGAATTTAACACAACCAATAGGAATCGATAGAGATTGAATTATAAATTTATATATAACGGTGACGTTTGAAAATGCAAAAATCATAGGCGTGTGCAGGTCACTCAATATGGGGGTGAAGTAAATGCGTAATAAAACCATTTTTTGATGTTGTTTTTTGAAAAATGAAATGGTATGTGATTGTGACATTAGACAAAACAGTTATAAATCATAATTTTCGCCATAGGCGGTACCAGGTTAGTGAAAAAGGGAGGTCAAATTGGGAAACAAATATTAACCGCAGACAAGTTGCTACCCAGCACTATAAATATGTTACTGATCGTAGATAGTTCCTTTTTGCATGTTGTACTTCATCATAGGCGTATCCAGGATCCAAACTGGAGCGGCGCAAGACCTTTTGATAAGTATATTATCCGCTATTATGATACTAACTAGTCACCAGTGACTATTTCACTTACAACTTCAATTAACATTGCTTACCCCCCTTTTTACCCTACCTGGATTCGCCTATTATCTTATAATCGTTCGTAAGTAGCCTGTGGTGCGTGTCTGATCCGAAAACTGCAGTATGTTATGTCATTGTACGCCCATGCCTCTTAGTTTCCTTGCAATAATATGACCCCCTTTTTCCATTCCTGAGCGCGCCTCTGAAAATAATGACTTTATTACCTTTTCTGGCCTCATATGTGCATATATCATTATAAGATAAACGTATATTGCGCCGTTATCGCTGGCATATCGTCATCACCATGTCAGTCACACCCCTTTGCATGTGCCTGAACACGCCCCTGAAACTCTATATGTAACAAATTATGCAAATAATGGAAGCAGAAGCTATCTTTTACATCTTGATAGCTATACATGTCCCTTACATCGCTCTATTGGCTTCCCGCCAAGCATTGAATACTTCCTGGACCCCCCCCCCCTTTTTAAACCCCTGAAACCGCCTCTGCCATGCAATTTTTATGATATTTCAATAACATCAACTAATTTGCACTTGTTGCAATCACCGTAAACCGATGTAACTCCTTCATACTTGAGGAAGTTAAGAAGAAACCGTGAAGATCGCATTTCCGTATTATCGCCAAATGTCGCCTCCGAACCCACCCAAAACTGTGCCCTGGAACCGCCTCTGTTCAGGTTAAGAACTCAAAATTTCAACTCCAAATGCGGTATTCAATTCTATGAAAAGTCCCAAAATTTCATGGGCCTGCTCCCTGCCGTTCTGGAGATATCTGCGAAAAACATGAGGGGGGGGGGGGGGGCGGAATCCGCCCCCCCCCCTGTTACAAATAGGGTTAAGCTGTGTGAATTAAAAAAAATGGAATCAAGTCGGCAAAACTAGCAGTGATAGTCATATACAAATGTGCATGCTTTTATTGAAAACATAGGCCTATTTGACCTGCGTCGGTTTCCGCTACTGCGTGTTTTCTTCCATTTTTAGCATTTCGCAGTGATCATGATATTTGTTAGCAAAAGCTTTGCTAATACTTCGCGCGGCGGTTGGGTGCTTCCTCACAACCAAAAGCTGCACGATCCGCTGTCGCGGGTGACCTTGCGCAGCGCGTCACGGCAGTGGTATCGGATGGGACACCGGAGGCCTGGAAATCCCTCCTGGGCTTCGCCTCCGCTGTTCTCCAAGTGCCTGAATCGCGCAGGACAAGTCTCACAGGAAGTCCCTTGCTTCTGAAATCCGTCACAACATCGCCACTCTCTAGGATAACGGTGAAATCACAAATGTTGAGCCCTCTAAGCGTACCACTGCTCGCTGCACCACCGATGGTGATGCAAGGGACGTTTCTCGACGAGTGTCATCCAAGCTGGCTGACGGTGATGTGCGCGGGGCACTACGAGTCCTCACGTCCGATGACTCCTTCGCGAGTCCCTCCAACGAAGTGGTCGCGCGCATCAGCGACAAGCATCCCGAACTGCCTTCAAACTTACGCGACTTCCACCCGCCAGCAGAAGACGCAGCGACGCTCATCGCGACCGAAGTTGACGTCCTGCGCGCATCAACTCCTTCCCGCCCAGCTCGAGCGCCGGCCTGGACGGCGTCCGGCCAGGTCACCTGCCCTCGCTGGTGGCACGATCCGTGTCAGAGGCTGGGGCGCGTCTGCTAATCGCACTGACTGGTCTGACGAACATCGCCCTCAGCGGACAGATACCAGACTTCGCGGTCCAAGCTTTCTTCGGCGCGTCTCTGATAGCGCTGCACAAAAAGGGAGGAGGCATGCGGCCCATCGCCATTGGCAGGGTTTTCTGACGCGTTGCGGCCATGGTCGCCGTCACCAGCGTATCATCTCACATTGGAGCGGAGCTGCAGCCCGTTCAGCTAGGAGTCGCCACGCGCAACGGATGTGAGGCCGACGTCCATGCAGTCCGAGCGTACGTCACTGACGCAGCCAATTCCTCCCAGCCCACAATCATCGTCAAGCTTGACGTCAGTAACGCTTTCAACTCTGTGCGGTGCGACAACATGCTCGATACCACTCGTGCTCGGCTACCCTCCATCTACCCTCTGGTATGGCAGGCGTAGCGCCTCTCCGCTGTACATCGGCGACTCGAAGATCTGGTCCCGTACAGGAATACAGCAATGGGACCCTCTCAGCTCGCTGCTGTTCTCTCTGGCCATTGACGACGTCTCGACTGAGACTAACACTGAGATCAACGTCTGGTACCTCGATGGTGCCACTGTTGGCGGACCTCTCGAGCAAGTCGCCAGCAACATCCAGCGCATCAAGACCCAACTGATGGAGAGGGGGCTGGAGATCAACAGCAACAAGTGTGAGGATATCCTGCTGGGATCTGACGCGCCCTCTTGGCTGTCCGACTCCTTAACCACGCTGCAGACGCTGCTTCCCGACGTTCGGGAGGTTCAGGTTGACAACATGCAACTGCTGGGTGCGCCAATCTGTGATGCCCAAGTAAGAGCGCAGCTGCTGAGTGGCGCTCAGATGGTGAGCAAGCTCGTGAGCCGCTTGCAGGGACTCGAAGAAGCACATCAGGCCTTTTTCCTCCTAAAAAACTATGTCTCTGCACCGCGGCTGCTGTACCTGCTCCGCAGCGTTCCAGCACACCGCCACCCAGCGGTTCTTTCCAGAATAGACGAGACAGTTCGTCGTGGTGCCACCAACATCACCAACGTGGCACTGCATGGTGACTCCAGGCGACAGGCGACTCTGTCGGTGAGCCTCGGTGGTCTCGAAATCCGGATGGTATCCTTTTCCGGCCTATCTGGCCTCACTAAGATCCTCTGCCTCTCTGGCCGTCAACACGCATGCAGCAGCAAGCTTCCGCCAGCTTTGGATACATCTCCTGCAACAGTGGCTGGAAAACACCGGCATCGAACCTCCTGAGGAGTTGCAGCAGAGTCAGCAGCGCGTATGGGACCGCGCTGCAGCAACCGGCGTGGACAACCGGCTGCTCGACGCTAGCTCCGACGACACCGACAGGGCCCGGCTCCGCGCGGCAGCACAGCCGCACCCCGTCGCATGGCTAAACGTGCTGCCGTTCGCCAGCCTCGGCACGCTGCTGGACCGCGAAACCTTGCGCACGGCCGTCGCCCTGCGAGTCGGCGCTCCAGTATACGCGCTGCACCGCTGCCGCTGCGGAGCCACCGTTGATACGCGGGGCCTGCGCGCGCTGTCCTGCCAGCTGAGCGCCGGCAGGCTGCCACGGCACGCCGCGCTGAACGACACCATCAAACGCGCACTCCATGGCGCTGGCATGCCATCCATACTCAAGCCGGCAGGACTGGATCTGGGAGACGGCAGACGGCCAGATGGTATGACCCCCTTCCTGTTCGCCGAGGGAAAATACCTTATCTGGGACAGCACCTGTGTTGACACCTGCGCCGGCTAAATCATCCACAAGTCAGCTACCCAGGCAGGAGCTGCCGCCCAAACTGCTGAAAACCGGAATCAGCGCCGATACGCGGAACTTGGACGACGTTTCAAGTTCCAGCCCATCGCCGTCAAAACGTGCGGTTCGCTTGGCCAATAAACACTTCCTTTCTCGAAGGAACTTGGCCGGCGAATCGCACGCGAGACTGGCGACAAGCGCGAAGTGGAATACATTTTCCAGCGGGTGTCCCTGGCGGTGGTGCGCGGTAACGCCACCTCGCTCCTCATGGGCTCGGCGGCCACCGTAGCTCCTGGGGCTAGCGCAGACGGAGGCTGCCCGCCCGAGCTGGTCACCACTCCCTCTCGCCCGCGCACAGCGAGCTCCTGCCTCGCGGACAGCGCTGACGGAAGCTGCCCACTTGAGCTGGTCGCCACTTCCGCTCGTCCACGCACAGTGAGCTCCTGTCTCGCGGACAGCGCTGACGCAGCAGCCCGGCACTCCGAGCGGGACAGCGATGGCGGATTAATCGGTCTTCGCAACATCGGCAACTCGTGCTACATGGACACGGTGGTGCAGGCCTTCAGCAACACTCGCCCTCTCCACCACTACATTTTGCGCGAGGGGTACAAGACTGACCTAAAGACTACCAGCTACAGGACGAACGACACTCTCATCCAGGCGTTTGCCAGCTTGATAAAAGGCCTGTGGAGAAGCGGAGTGCCAGACCAAACAGCGACGACAGTGCCCCTCTAATGCCTGGTTCAGAGGTTTGCGCCTCAATTCACGGGCAATGGACAGCAGGACGCTCAGGAGTTCCTCAGATACCTGCTAGAAGGCCTGCACGGGGACGTCTCGACTCCATCCAACTCCATCTAAAAACTCGACAAATCCAAGCTGGTCAACATATTTGTCGGTCACCTGAAGTCGACACTGCGGTGCACGGTGCGCAGTCACGCGTCGGTGACCCTCGACCCGTTCTGGGACCTTAGTCTGCCCATCCCCTTCCAGTCGAAACAGGTCCACCTGCAGGCATGCTTTGATCTCTTCACCAAGGAAGAGGTGCTCGACAGTGACGAGAAGCCGACATGCTCGAAGTGCAAGAAGCGGCAAAAATGCACGAAGAGCTTCTCCATCCAGAAGTTCACGCGCATCCTGGTGGTCCATCTGACGCGTTTCTCGCCCGCGGAGGAGTTCCTCGACAAGCGCAGCTGCACTGTCGAATTCCCCGTCAGCGGACTGGACCTCTCTGCCTACTCGGCCGGAGAGGGGCCCTGCAAGTACAATATGTACGGTGTGACCAACCACTCTGGCACTGCTCAGTCAGGTCACTACACCGCCTTCTGTCGGCACCCGTACTCGGGCCAGTGGCACGAGTATAATGACAGCCACGTCCGGCTCATCCAGCAGCACGCCATCAAGTGCAGGGACAGCTATATGCTGTTTTATGAGCTTGCCGACGCAGTCGACCCAGTGGACAAGATGACAGCCGGCGATCAGCCAATGACGGGCACTGAGGCCGCCATAGGCGCTGGACGACTCAGAGCTGCGCCGGCTGGGCCGGGACCACGCAGCCGCCGTGGCGGAGGCGTGCGTGCGCTGGGCAGCACCACTCTTCCCCGGCCGAAAACGGCGGAGTGCATGCCTCAGCAAGGGCCAGGCGGTGAGGCGACCGCCGACGCCGGCGCCGACGAGTAGATCAGCCAGGAGGAGGACGCCGCTGATGAGGAGGACGAGGATCAAGAGGACGCCAAGGCGGCCGTGTGTTCGGGCTCGATCGTGAAAGAGCCGCTGGTGAACCAGAGAGCGCCCTCTGTGGTGGAGGTGCTCGACCGCCGCATCTTCCAGACCGACTATCCGGACAAGGTCGCCGTTCTCCGGGAGATGGCCAAGACAGCCTACATGGACGTCATGTGTCAGGGCTGTGTGTTTGGAGATGACAGTTGTGGTCCGGAGTAGAGGTCATCTTCCGTGCACTGAGCGCTGTCATTTCGCGACCGGAGAAAGCGAGTGTGTGCAATCTTCTTCTGATGTGTTTTGGAGTCTTGGCAATATTTGATTTAATATAGTGTTTGTGCTTTAAAAAAACGGTACCACACACACACATACCTCTGTCGCCCCTGTACTACAAGACAACTGGCGGATGACTCTTATTTGCTACCGAATGTGTTGTTTTGCATATCTATAAGTAGGGCTGTGAGGTACCAAGGTGGGTGATTCACGATAACAAAATGTTTGCATGTATTCCAATGCCAAAATTGAAATGCCGTTGATCAACATTATGACTCAACGATCAGTACGAACATTTACAAAGGAGTAATCTCATAGCATGCAAGCATCCAACTACCACACAATGTTTTATGGTTTCCAACCGTAAAACATGATTATTTTTAGAAATGCATGCCTAGAAACCTGATCAAAGGTTGAGCTTCCAACTAGCGCATTAACCTGGCCATGATGGATTTTCATCTGTTGACTTAATGCAGCAAGACACACCGTTTGATCATTTTTGACTGACGGAATCGCTGATGAGCCGGGGGTCGGTACCGTCCCATGACGGCACATCGCGACCGTCAGCAATCCTGGGAGGCTTCACCTACCAAGTACCGAGCTTCACGCTACCCACCTGGCGGCTGAGCCCACTGAGGAAGCGGTGGCGACACGGCAGTCACTGCGATCCTCAGCACGGCAGTCACTGCGATCCTCAGTAACCCACATCCACTCATGATCTGCCCGTGTCAGAGAGCCAGCGAAGGAGCTGCCCGTGACAGGGACCAGGCTATTACACTTCCTGACGTGGTGAGACTTGTGAAGTGGAACCCTGCAATCCATGGCACCTGACGTGCCACGGCCTTCCGTCGCGGCACCACGCCGCCGGCCGTGCCCGTGTGGCGTGCGGCGTGATTGAAACTCCTCACCTGCCAGCTCGTCAGTCGGCCCGAGGGCTGACGACCTACTGACCCCTCGGCGACTTCAAACGACCCACCGCCAGAGAAACCAATGTATTATGCACCACCTACATAAACGAGCCAGGCGTGCCGGACGCTACACGCATACAACGCACGCGCACGCACCGACACGCGCATCTAGTTTGCCACCCCTGTCGCGCCACTGACAAAGAGCTCGAGCACCGGCCGTGATGTGCCTATCAAAGCCTGGTGCCGCCTCGGAGTTTCAGATATTATATAGCCAAAGAGGTGTTTTGGCTGATTTACTGCTCTCTACGGCGGGCTGGCGGGACCTGCGGCCGGTGCGCCGCCCTCGCCACGCTGCGCCATTACTGGTGCGTCCACGACAATCCCGGCGCCGTAGCACACCCTTACGGACCGACGTGGGCCGGCCGGCCGATTTGATCGCGGCCGTTAGGAGACCTGTATTGCCGCGGGCTATTTTGGCCCGGAGCGCCGGCCGCCGAGACTGGAGTCTGCAGCTGACCGCATATCGGCAGGACGGAAAAATCAACACAAACTTGCTGTATGAGGCGGAAGCGTTTGAATTTATGTTGTAAAATAACACTGCCATAACAGGAGAGTTACTGATATAATGTTTTATAGTACTGTAGGTCCGAGGGCTTTTTATGTGTAACTTACTACCTTCTCTGTGCTGTTTTTGCACATTGTGTCGCAAGATTTAACCGATGTGTTCACCTCTGGCTATCTGGTCCGAGGTTACTGCTTCTTGTGATTGCTAAGTTATCTTCCTTGTGGGCTACTGGACGGAGGAATCCATCCGCTGTGTGGAACATTGGGAAAATGTTCATGATCCTCTGTTACGTGAGATGTTAAATATTGAACGAACAGATCCGGCATTGCAGGGTTCTCGGCTCAGTGATACTACCAACCGCAGCACGGCTTTTGATAAAAGATATAATGCCAATCGGTCCTGCAAAGACGATTCAGGGAAGAACACTTCCACTCTGGACAAAGACAAACCAGCAATCGAGCAAACCTTGGGGATAGAAACTCTTGAACAAAGAGACAACTTTCGTCGAAACAAAACTGTCACACAATGGCTCGATTAGAATCTATCATGTTTTAGGATAAAAATGTCTTCCAGAACAGCTAATTACACAACTTTTCACATGTTAATATGCAAATTGATTGACCTTTCCTAAAAATTAAAGTGAAAAAGTTCAAAATTCGACTTTATTGATATTTCGATACACAGATATTCTTCAGAATGAATTAGCTAAAACAATCTTCTGATTGTTTTACAGATTATCTTATCTGTAAAACTGTTCTTATCTAAAAGTTATCTTATTTCTTATCTGAATTGATTTACAGATACAGAATCTGAAACAGATTCTGATGAAGATCTCTGCATCGAAATATCAATCAAGTCGATTTTTTTGATTTTTTCATTTTAATTTCGCGGAAAGGTCATTCAATTTGCATATTAATCTGTCTCCATGATCCTGGCACAAGCACTGAGAAACCTAAAAACTTTTCACATAGTTTAACACGTTGCGGTGGTTTCCAGCCCCAGATGAATTATAACTGTCATGTTGACGAGTTAGAGCAGTCTTCGCAGAGACTATTGTCTTCATGTGAAGCTGTCTTTCCAGCGAGGACCAGCGGCCCACTCACCTGTGACAACGAGGACCAGCGGCCCACTCACCCGTGACAACGAGGACCAGCGGCCCACTTACCCGTGACAACGAGGACCAGCGGTCCACTCACCCGTGACAATCATGCGTCCCTTCATGGAGCCGAGGGTGTTCTTCGCGGTGCAGGTGTACGTGTCAAAGTCATCTCTCTGCACGCTGCGGATGGTGAGGATGTGACGCGTTCCCATGACAACGTCCTCTGAGATCACGTGACGGGTCGGATCCAGCGGAGAGCCCTCCCGGCTCCACATCACCTGGGGGGTGGGGGGGGGGATGTGTTACATTAGTGTATGCGATGCTCAGGCTGCTACAGAGTAGACATCAGTAGCATGGAAACGTTGCTCTCGTTTTTGTCTTCATGCAGTACTGCCACTTCTGTGTGGTCTGTGGACAATCGTTTCCATTGAGAGCAGCTGATGTAACAGCACCCTGCCAGAGCTTTGAAGCTGCAGGCAGCGGGATAATGGGTAGTACCGTAGCGTAAAATCATAACATAAAAATGATTAGCAAACAGCGGAGTTCAAGAAGGCTTGTAATCGCCGAAGGGCGTCATGGTGAAGCAAAACAAAATGGAGATAACAATCGCGAAGAAACACGAAATCCGAATAAAAACAAATTGATAAAACGAAAGTATGTTATTACTCCCAGCTGAAGGATGCAATAATTGGTTCAGAGCTCATTATCATCGAGTTGTAGCCCAGGGGAGCAATTCGATTGGCCCACCAACAAGAAAAGTCCACTCACAACGGGCCATTAAGGGTGAACCTGATAATCAGTAGCTCCGTGACATACAACGGCAAACAAATATATCTTCGAAGATGCTGTCTGGTGTAAGACTTAAAGGGAATAGTTCACCTTTAACATGGGGTTTTTGACTGAGATAGCATATTTGTAGAGCAGATCTAAGAATTGGTTGTGGTGAAAGAATTACCTCCCTACGTTAAGTAATTTCGACACAGGACTAGTGGGCCCGGTTTCATGTCCGCTGTTCCGGGCCACGATCGGGACATGAACGCTCGCTGCCGGAGGCAGGTACACTCTCTGGCACGTAGTCTCTGAACACGGCGCCTCGTTAATATCCGCTCAGCCGCCCGGGCGGCGCGGTGGCCCCTTGTCAGAAACTGTACTTGGCGTCAGGCGGAGCCAGAACGTCAGCTGCTGCCGTACGATTTCTCGTGAAATACAAAGAGAAACTTACTTCTTTCTCCACATATATCCATCAGTTGTCCAAACCAAAGTCATATTCGTAGTTTTGAGCTCAAGATGCACCGTATGGTTGAGATTCAAGACAACTTTTAAGGTGACCTTTACTCGTTTGTTAAAAGTGACCTTTTTGACCCTTTAACTAAACTTAGCCTTTCAGCTTGAATTGCATAGTGCGTCATAATTAGTATGATGAAACGGGGAGGCTCAACTGAATGTTTTATATTTGTCAAATACTAGTAACAATGCATGATAGTTGCCTGATGCTCTAGCCTATAACATTCACATGTTACCGAAGGCATGTCCAACATTATGTCAAAGTCAAGAAAAATAATAGAAAAGAGGATGAAAGACGACACAATAAATATGTAAAACGTAATGTTCGCACGAGCACGATCAGCCTCGTTCGAGAGCTTGCGATCGGTGCATGTTGTGTCCACTGTCCAAATCCGACTGTAGATTCGAAAGACAGGCCGGGACTGAGCGAGACAAAAAAACTTCCTTATCATGGGTGGGTCGATGAAGCATCCAGCCAATGCCGGGTCAATCTACAAAATATGTGGCTTAGCGTGAAATGGTCTGTTTGAATTTGTGTTCCATACAAAAGTGAATGTCATTGGAAGCAAACATTGCACTCCCTGCATTATATCATAGCTGAATAAGTCACCTCGGCAGGCGGGTCGGCGAAGACGAAGCAGACCAGTTTGACCTGATATTCGTCCCCGGTGTAGATGGTGCTTCTCTCCACCTCGACCTCGGGCGGGTCTGAAACAGTCCCACACACGCGACCCATGTCAGCGGCAGCATACCTCTGCGACACACGACGCACCCCAACGGACGCTCAGAGCAAATCACCACCGGAAGGCTGTAAAACCACACCTGCACGGTCGCGCCAACCACCGCCGCCCAGTAAACCCGGCGTCAGCAGTTTGGTACCGCCGGGACAGCCGGCCCGCCGTGCGGTGCAGGTCATTACGGAAATTTTTATTTTTGGGGACAGGGTGCCGCGGAGCCATAAATTACGCCGCGTTTTTTGCGACCGGGATCGACCCGGGGTAATTGACGAGCGAGGCTGCGTATTTTCTTGAATTACCTGCTTCAAAGGTCCCACGGAAAACGGAAACAAACAAGGCGGCGGAGAGGATGGTGAGTATTGATTTTGCCATCAGTCGCAACGATTGGCACGAAAGGGATTAAAGCCTAGATAAAACATTGTTTTAAAATTCAGGAAAACGCACACGCTGGAAAATTGACGCGAAATCTAGTTTAAAGCACGCGTGGAGTTAATTACGACGTTTTACGACGGAACACTGTTATGACGGGGACATGAAACGAAATAAAACTTCATGAAGGCTGTGACAAAGGCACATTAAAAATTTAAACAAAGGAACGCCCGTAAAATATAAAATTACACCTCATCATTCCAATTAGGTCATATAAGCAAGAACTGTCACAAAATGGGGAAATCTGAGAGTATCGCACCTATCGCACCACGGACGCGTGAAACGTGAAAGGTAAATCACACCTCCGGTTCACGGCCCAGAGGCCTGCGTTTTGTTACTCACATTGCACCTGCAGGCTGATCCTTCCCACGGCTTTGATGTCCAGTGTGTTATCGGCAACACATTCATACACTCCGGCCATTTGGCGTGTGATTTGAGAGATCGGCAGCTGGGAACCGTGGAATGTTTCGTCTCCGTTCGGGAGCCGACCAGACTGGGGAAAATGACGTCATAAGTATCAACACGTCAGCACTAGACAGGCAGCTGCGGTGAGTTGCGTGGTGAGTTTCGTCCTCTGTGGTGAGTTTCGTCATCTTCCACATCGCGCTCTCACCACAGGCCATGCTGTCAGACTGGGAAGAATAGCGTAACAGGATCCATTATGCACTGGCGTGAGGTTGACGGCCAATCAAGCAGGAATTAAATCTTTATCGTCCATAACTGTCTTCATTTGCTGCCTCATGGACGCTGTGAAAAGCTGAAGTGAGGGAGTAAAAGACAACGTTGACTAATAAACTGTCGGCCAGAGTCAAAATCATTTTGAGTTGATCCTTCCAAGGCAACCTAACGGCATTCATGTGGGGCATTTTCTGTGGAGGCGGTACCCACTGCGGGGACGTTATTCATAATGCCACACAAAGGGGCTTGACGGAGGTATAACAGCTCAGCAGTCACCTGCTTCCTCCAGTGGATTTTCGGTGCAGGTTTGCCCTCGGCTTTGCACTGCAGTGTCTCGTCCGTGCCTCGCTGCGCCACCACCAGTCCTGACTCTGGGATTGTCGTCACCCTGGGACCGTCTGCAAACACACCCAGGCATGCTTATAGTGATATAACCTCCAACTGGGACACTCGAATACGCTGGGAGTCAATGTCTGGTATTGAAACACCATGTTTGTATTGCTTTTCACGATCGGACACGTACCAGCAAGCCCGTAGCCAGGCAGGTACATACACTGGGTGCCCGTGCATCCCCTGGGATATCCGTGCACCCTCTGACCTTAGCCTTGGCACCCAGAAGTGAAGTTATAGGAATTTCGCAATCGAATTTGGTGATCTTCTATGACAAATGCCCACAAGGAATAACCTTAATAAGTCAGTCTGTCGGAACTCGTTAAAAAAATTGGAACTTACGACAAATCGCGCTCAATCGGGGCTTTTTAACACGCGCCCTGGAGGGCCTCTGATAATTACACGCTCTGGAGGGGGACGGATTTCGCCCCCACCCCCTATGATCTCGAAAACCACACAACGTAGCGACAAGCAGAAAACGACGTTAGATATCTCGAGACAAGCTCTTTCGAAAGTATTTCGTTCATTTTGTTCTCAGGTCAATATTGAGTTCACCAGAGGTCATCAAGGGTCAGATTTTCAAATCTTCAAGACTTCGCTTCGAACACCCCCAAATATCTCGGGAACTATGATAGTTAGCAACAAACGGAAAAACGCAATCGAAAGCCCTTGAAAAATACAATCGACATTGGTGTCCTCAGATTTGAGCTCAGGTCAATAGTTTAGGCTCCAGAGGTCATGAAATGACAAAAAGGTGATTTTTTTTTGCAAAACTGTTTTTCGCAAATAACTTTTACCTAACAAAGATAAAGCAATATATTGTACGCCATCGTGTTTGTTTCGTCAAGGCACTTCGAATCATATTAATGGTGACCGGGTTAGGTCAACTGAGAAATTTGACCTAAGGTCAAGGTCAAGTGGTGACCCAAGTTGGTCATATTGCATATTCGAAGACGTTTATCGACGAGACAAACACATTGGTACCATTTGATCTTCTCTATCTTCATTATGTCGATAGTTATTGACAAAACAGTGTTGGCGGTCACGAAATTGACCTAACCTTAGGTCACCGATATTATAAATCCGAGAGAAACAAATTGTTGGTATCTATGACCTTATGAAATCCTGCAAGATTGAAACCGATCGGCCTAAAACTGTGATTGTGGTACTACTGCAAACGTTTTGGAGTTGAGATCATCACGTGACCTGGTCTGGAGACCTGACCTGAGATGACCCGAGGTCAAGAATTGTACATAATGTGGGACGTTCATTGCTGAACAGGTGTGCTAAAAACGGCGGCACTGCGCGCCGCCGTTTTTGCGCTATTCTCGAAAAACTGGAGGGGGCGGATTTCGCCCCCCTTCTTTGCGCGTGTTAAGTTTAAAATCGGAGAAAGCGCATTCATACCCAAGTGCTGCGCTCTGGAAAGCGTGCAGTTGGACGGAAAGAGCAGAGGAGTGCATCATGGGCTTTCACAATGCACGTGCAAGTCAATCTCCAAAGCATGTATTTACTCATGCCATGGCCGTAGCGAGTGCAAGTGCACCAGCCTGCCCAATTGAAGCGGTCGTCAAAACGAGGTTCGGTCGTAATGCCAGAGGTGTGTGCACCATGGGAGCTGCACGTGCGTGTGCGGGTCAGGACGGGAGCGGGTAACTAGCGTCGAGCTCGGAAGGGGTTTACATACAATTGATCGAAGTTGCCATTAGTGTGTCAATCTGGAATTAATTACACGGGAGTGCATTATAAGTAGAGCATGTTGCATGATAATGTTGACTTTAATGAACATTTGGTCTATGGCGAGGGTACACAGGATGTGCAGGGTGTTCAGATGACACGCCTGAGCCGCCGGGGAAGCTCAGGACATCCCCGTTGTCATCAGAGAGTCTCAGGATGACACGCCTGAGCCGCCGGGGAAGCTCAGGACATCCCCGTTGTCATCAGAGAGTCTCAGGATGACACGCCTGAGCCGCCGGGGAAGCTCAGGACATCCCCGTTGTCATCAGAGAGTCTCAGGATGACACGTCTGAGCCGCCGGGGAAGCTCAGGACATCCCCGTTGTCATCAGAGAGTCTCAGGATGACACGCCTGAGCCGCCGGGGAAGCTCAGGACATCCCCGTTGTCATCAGAGAGTCTCAGGATGACACGTCTGAGTCGCCGGGGAAGCTCAGGACATCCCCGTTGTCATCAGAGAGTCTCAGGATGACACGCCTGAGCCGCCGGGGAAGCTCAGGACATCCCCGTTGTCATCAGAGAGTCTCAGGATGACACGCCTGAGTCGCCGGGGAAGCTCAGGACATCCCCGTTGTCATCAGAGAGTCTCAGGATGACACGCCTGAGCCGCCGGGGAAGCTCAGGACATCCCCGTCGTCATCAGAGAGTCTCAGGATGACACGCCTGAGCCGCCGGGGAAGCTCAGGACATCCCCGTTGTCATCAGAGAGTCTCAGGATGACACGCCTGAGCCGCCGGGGAAGCTCAGGACATCCCCGTTGTCATCAGAGAGTCTCAGGATGACACGCCTGAGCCGCCGGGGAAGCTCAGGACATCCCCGTTGTCATCAGAGAGTCTCAGGATGACACGCCTGAGCCGCCGGGGAAGCTCAGGACATCCCCGTCGTCATCAGAGAGTCTCAGCTCTGCACGTGACCCAGTCCTGCTGACTTTGGTGTCAACAAACCAGCCTGACACACGGTGAGGCGCAGATTGCCCTCAGACAGTCACGGACCATCGCCTGGACCACGGGTCCCGTTACAGTCACGTGACCGTCACGTTACAGTCACGTACCCGTCACGTTACAGTCACGTGCCCATCACGTTACAGTCACGTGCCCGTCACGTTACAGTCACGTGCCCGTCACGTTACAGTCACGTGTCCGTCACGTTACAGTCACGTGCCCGTCACGTTACAGTCACGTGCCTGTCCCGTTACAGTCACGTGCCCGTCACGTTACATTCATGTGCCCGTCCCGTTACAGTCACGTGCACGTCACGTTACAGTCACGTGCCCGTCGCGTTACAGTCACGTGCCCGTCACGTTACAGTCACGTGACCATCACGTTACAGTCACGTGACCGTCACGTTACAGTCACGTGCGCGTATCTTTACAGTCACGTGGCCGTCACGTTACAGTCACGTGCCTGTCACGTTACAGTCACGTGCCCGTCCCGTTACAGTCACGCGCCCGTCCCTTTACAGTCACGTGCCCGTCCCGTTACAGTCACGTGCCCGTCCCGTTACAGTCACGTGCCCGTCCCGTTACAGTCACGTGCCCATCCCGTTGCAGTCACGTGCGCGTCCCGTTACAGTCACGTGCGCGTCTCTTTACAGTCACGTGGCCGTCACGTTACAGTCACGTGCCCGTCACGTTACAGTCACGTGCGCGTCACGTTACAGTCACGTGCCCGTCCATTCCGTTCCGGTGGGATCGTCTGTCTGCATTTTCCGGCAGTGTTACGGCCTTTTCAGTCACGATTTATACCCGTTCCGCTTTATGTTAGGCGGGAGTGCGTTTTGAATGTAAGTATGCTTCTTGAAAAATTATTACCTGAATCGAATCAATCTTCCCATTCCCGTTCCGTTCTCGTTCCGTTTCCGTCCCGTTCTGTTCCCGTCCCGTTCCGTTCCGTTCCCGTTCCGTTCCCGTTCCGTTCCCGTTCCGTTCCCGTTCCGTTCCCGTTCCGTTCCCGTTCCGTTCCCGTTCCGTTCCCGTTCCGTTCCCGTTCCGTTCCCGTTCCGTTCCCGTTCCGTTCCCGTTCCGTTCCCGTTCCGTTCCCGTTCCGTCCCCGTTCCGTCCCCGTTCCGTCCCCGTTCCGTTCCCGTTCCGTTCCCGTTCCGTTCCCGTTCCGTTCCCGTTCCGTTCCCGTTCCGTTCCCGTTCCGTTTCCGTTCCGTTTCCGTTCCGTTTCCGTCCCGTTCTCGATTCAAGTGGTCGAAATTCCCCACCTTCTACTCAAATTGTTGAATACTCTAAGCCTGTCAGACAGAAACCCCTGTCAAGCATCACAAACTACGATACTTGGCACGAACGGCGGCCGTATGCGTAGTTTGACGGAGATCACGTCCGGATAAACCTTCGCTAATTGCTGTGCACCCTCTGGGAATTCACTCTGGCTACGGGTCTGCGTACCAGCTTCCAATGTTTAGTAAAACTTAGAAGTTAAGTTCCTACAAAACGCTAATATAGTATACTGCACATCCACAAGTCCCCCAGGGACGGATTTTAAATATGTATCAAATCAGGCCTTGTCCCAACTGTTCCACACCAAAGGTATTTTGGTAGGAGGTAACAACCACGGCTGAAAACATTCAATAATTGGCTCACTTATCGATAGGCGTTTACATTGAAGAAAAAATGTACGTGTCTTAAATGCATGATGTTTTGCACCATTGCTCTGAATGATTTTTATTTCGCTTTTTGCACGGGGTTAAGGACTCCAAGCGCACTCATCAACCTCCGAATGCCTTAGCGCTGTTCTGCTGCATCAAGCTCAGGTCATTCTCATTTCATCTTCAATAACATTCATTTATTCGCATCTCACATCAACGATAGTATCAGTTCTTCTTCTTTGGACTCCTGACAAATATATCTATTTTTTTCTCTCGCAAAAACTAAACGACGCATTGCACCTATCCTGGAGTAAAACGTATGCTATCGATGTCTTGAACAAACTGCAGTACTGACAGGAAAAAAGAAGTCTCATATCTAATTTGTTATACTTTTTCATGATAAATGTGGGAAAACAAAACAAATCCCACACAAAATGGAAGCAGGTTGCTTAAGGTTAAGGAAGCGGGCACATCGTCCCTTGCAATGTTTGCACCGCTGACTACAAAACTGACTGCTGTACAACACAAGCGACATTTTACTCGACTCCACTGAATAAATGTTGTTGCAAAATAACGACACATTTTAAGGCTTGATGTGGATGGTCTTAAAAATCAAGGTTTTCATGTGTTTTTATCATTTACTTAGGAACACCAAGGCATATGTTATTTGCGGAAAACAGGAATCCGTATTTTTGAATCGATCAGTTTCGATTAATCCACCTTAGCAATGTATTATTGCATGTGATGACGATGTTAATAAGTTTACTATTTTACTTTTTTCCCTTTTCGTTCTCAAACGCAGATGTTTTTTCCCCTTCAAAAGCCCGATTTTCTGTTAGGATATCCACTTGGTCTGCACCACTTTGAAAGAATCAGGTTGCACTTAAGGTTCCATTTACCTATATAGGTATATACAGTTATGTATACAGTACAGTATATACAGTTACCGGGGTATATACAGTTATGTATACAGTACAGTATATACAGTTACGCGCATGGTCCTGGGCACTTTACCTTTATTTCGTCTTAAGTTAGATCAGGGCCCTTTCAAGCTGGCCTCACTCCTTCCTCTCTTTTACTGATATATGACGCTTCTGTACCTTCATCCTATTCCTCTATTGGGCTGATAAGCATTAGTCAATTATATAAAAATGAACAAGGCAACTAAGTTTCTATTTAAATTGTTTCAAACGTTATTCTGAGCATAATTATTAGAAAAAGTAGAACGAAGTTTAACCTTATGCTCATATTAGGATGAAATAACAAAAGAAAAACCCAAAATATATTTTCGACTGTGAGCCTTCTTCAGTGGATAATGACATGATGAATAAGAGAGAGCAATTAAATATACGAAACGAGGAAACTCGCGCGTCCGTTTCCCGTTTGCCTTGATTTATCTTAATCTTTGAAATAAGATAAGATCTGCTTGAGAAAACTGTACATCAAACTGATATGGCTTGCCAACTTTGCCAACGCGATTAAGCTAAGCCAACAAGCGTCTCCGATGTATGTACTAGCACATCAATTTATCAAGTCGTTTGCTCTTTCGACCTCTGGGAGATTTCAAGCCCATCAATTACAAAGGTGATGGAATTCAAAGATAAACAATAATTTAATTTGATTGTTATTAGGCATTGCTCAGGCACGGAGAACATTATTAACAGCACCACACATGACACGCATAAATCCCGTTTGCACATTTCCTGGGACGCCCTTGGCAGATATGTCACCTAATCCTCTCCGAAAACTGAATCACCGCAGCATCTTTTATTCATAAACGGTGTGTGCAATTACGGACGTCTTTGAGCGTCGCTCCTTCATCATAGGCCGGGAGCGTGCTGTAGGTCGGAGCTGGGCGCGACAGGGCGGCTAACGGGCACGGAACCATTAGCAAGGGCGGAGCCAGGGAGTGGACAGGGGCGGAGCCAGGGAGTGGACAGGGGATGAGCCAGGGAGTGGACAGGAGCGGAGCCAGGGAGTGGACAGGAGCGGAGCCAGGGAGTGGACAGGGGCGGAGCCAGGGAGTGGACAGGGGCGCAGCCAGGGAGTGGACAGGGGCGGAGCCAGGGAGTGGACAGGGGATGAGCCAGGGAGTGGACAGGAGCGGAGCCAGGGAGTGGACAGGAGCGGAGCCAGGGAGTGGACAGGGGCGGTGCCAGGGAGTGGACAGGGGCGGAGCCAGGGAGTGGACAGGGGCGGAGCCAGGGAGTGGACAGGGGATGAGCCAGGGAGTGGACAGGAGCGGAGCCAGGGAGTGGGCAGGAGCGGAGCCAGGGAGTGGACAGGGGCGGAGCCAGGGAGTGGACAGGGGTTGAGCCAGGGAGTGGACAGGGGCGGAGCCAGGGAGTGGACAGGAGCGGTGCCAGGGAGTGGACAGGGGCGGAGCCAGGGAGTGGACATGGGCGGAGCCAGGGAGTGGACAGGGGCGGAGCCAGGGAGTGAACAGGAGCGGAGCCAGGGAGTGGACAGGGGTTGAGCCAGGGAGTGGACAGGGGCGGAGCCAGGGAGTGGACAGGAGCGGTGCCAGGGAGTGGACAGGGGCGGAGCCAGGGAGTGGACAGGTGCGGAGCCAGGGAGTGGACAGGGGCGGAGCCAGGGAGTGGACAGGAGCGGAGCCAGGGAGTGGACAGGGGCGGTGCCAGGGAGTGGACAGGGGCGGAGCCAGGGAGTGGACAGGAGCGGAGCCAGGGAGTGGACAGGGGCGGAGCCAGGGAGTGGACAGGAGCGGAGCCAGGGAGTGGACAGGAGCGGAGCCAGGGAGTGGAAAGGGACGATGCCAGGGAGTGGACAGGGGCATAACCAAAGAGTGGACAGTGGCGGAGCCAGGGAGTGGACAGGAGCGGAGCCAGGGAGTGGACAGGGGCGGAGCCAGGGAGTGGACAGGGGCGGAGTCAGGGAGTGGACAGGAGCGGAGCCAGGGAGTGGACAGGAGCGGAGCCAGGGAGTGGAAAGGGACGGTGCCAGGGAGTGGACAGGGGCAGAGCCAAAGAGTGGACAGTGGCGGAGCCAGGGAGTGGACAGGGGCAGTGCCAGGGAGTGGACTGGAGCGGAGCCAGGGAGTGGACAGGAGCGGAGCAAGGGAGTGGAAAGGGCGGAGCCAGGGAGTGGACAGGAGCGGAGCCAGGGAGTGGACAGGGGCGGAGCCAGGGAGTAGACAGGAGCGGAGCCAGGGAGTGGAAAGGGCGGAGCCAGGGAGTGGACAGGAGCGGAGCCAGGGAGTGGACAGGGGTGGAGCCAGGGAGTGGACAGGAGCGGAGCCAGGGAGTGGACAGGGGCGGAGCCAGGGAGTGGACAGGGGCGGAGCCAGGGAGTGGACAGGGGCGGTGCCAGGGAGTGGACAGGGGCGGAGCCAGGGAGTGGACAGGGGCGGAGCCAGGGAGTGGACAGGGGCGGAGCCAGGGAGTAGACAGGAGCGGAGCCAGGGAGTGGACAGGGGCGGAACCAGGGAGTCGACAGGAGCAGAGCCAGGGAGTGGACAGGGGCGGTGCCAGGGAGTGGACAGGGGCGGAGCCAGGGAGTGGACAGGGGCGGAGCCAGGGAGTGGACAGGGACGGAGCCAGGGAATGGACAGGAGCGGAGCCAGGGAGTCGACAGGAGCGGAGCCAGGGAGTGAACAGGGACGGTGCCAGGGAGTGGACAGGGGCAGAGCCAAAGAGTGGACAGTGGCGGAGCCAGGGAGTGGACAGGGGCGGTGCCAGGGAGTGGACTGGAGCGGAGTCAGGGAGTGGACAGGAGCGGAGCCAGGGAGTGGACAGGAGCGGAGCCAGGGAGTGGAAAGGGCGGAGCCAGGGAGTGGACAGGAGCGGAGCCAGGGAGTGGACAGGAGCGGAGCCAGGGAGTGGACAGGAGCGGAGCCAGGGAGTGGACAGGGGCGGAGCCAGGGAGTGGACAGGGGCGGAGCCAGGGAGTGGACAGGAGCGAAGCCAGGGAGTGGACAGGGGCGGTGCCAGGGAGTGGACAGGGGCGGAGCCAGGGAGTGGACAGGGGCGGAGCCAGGGAGTGGACAGGGGCGGAGCCAGGGAGTGGACAGGAGCGGAGCCAGGGAGTGGACAGGGGCGGAACCAGGGAGTCGACAGGAGCTGAGCCAGGGAGTGGACAGGGGCGGTGCCAGGGAGTGGACAGGGGCGGAGCCAGGGAGTGGACAGGGGCGGAGCCAGGGGGTAGACAGGGACGGAGCCAGGGAATGGACAGGGGCGGAGCCAGGGAGTCGACAGGAGCGGAGCCAGGGAGTGGACAGGGACGGTGCCAGGGAGTGGACAGGGGCAGAGCCAAAGAGTGGACAGTGGCGGAGCCAGGGAGTGGACAGGGGCGGTGCCAGGGAGTGGACTGGAGCGGAGTCAGGGAGTGGACAGGGGCGGAGCCAGGGACTAGGGAGGGGACAGGAGCGGAGCCAGATAAAGGACAGGGGTGGAGCCAGGGAGTGGACAGGGGCGGAGCCAGGGAGTGGACAGGGGCGGAGCCAGGACTAGGGAGGGGACAGGAGCGGAGCCAGGGAGTGGACAGGGGTGGAGCCAGGGAGTGGACAGGGGCGGAGCCAGGGAGTGGACAGGGGCGGAGCCAGGGAGTGGACATGAGCGGAGCCAGGGAGTGGACAGGGGGCGGAGCCAGGGACTAGGGAGGGGACAGGAGCGGAGCCAGGGAGTGGACAGGGGTGGATCCAGGGATTGGACAGGGGAGGAGCCAGGGACTAGGGAGTGGACAGGGGCGGTGCCAGGGAGTGGACAGGGGCGGATCCAGGGAGTGGACAGGGGCGGAGCCAGGGAGTGGACAGGGGCGGAGCCAGGGAGTGGACAGGGGCGGAGCCAGGGACTAGGGAGGGGACAGGAGCGGAGCCAGGGAGGGACAGGGGTGGAGCCAGGGAGTGGACAGGGGCGGAGCCAGGTAATGGACAGGGGCGGAGCCAGGGAATGGACAGGGGCGGTGCCAGGGACTTGCAGAGAGTGGGCTGGGGGAGCCAGGCAGTCGGCAAGGGCGGAGCCAGGGCTCCATAAAGTGGGCAGTGGCGGAGCCAAAGTTCCAGAGGGTGGGAAGCTGACCGCAGCATGTGACCTGTTACCACCAGGCACGTAGCCAGGATTTTTATCAGGGGAGGGGGGGGGGGCACGTCAGTGGCGGATCGAATTTCGCTCCAGTTTTTGACTGGGGGAGGGGGTGCGGTCGGGTCGTCAGCAAAATTGCATTTTATCTAGTGTAAACTGTTTTGATCAGCGGAGTGGGGGGGCATGACCGAGTGCCCTCACCCCCCCCCCCCCCCCCACCCCCGGTTACGTCCCTGATTACCACCGGTTACCGTCACGAATAATTTTGTCCACGATTTTTAATGGAAGGTCTGATATAGCAAATTGATATTATTATGTCTTGTTCAGGATTGTAAGATTGTACATTATACTTCAATTTGTAATTATCTGCTTCTGGCAAGCTGCTTCTGGCATTTAAAAATGTAACCCGAATTTACAATAAAAGCTGCGAACATGACAGTACTCTTTCATGTTCGGCTGGCATATGGCGCTTTACTGCCGAAAAGCCCTCCTTATCAGCGCACTGTGTGTCACAGTCTACACCATCTCAGTCACAGTCTACACTATCTCAGTCTACACCATCTCAGTCTACACCATCTCAGTCTACACCATCTCAGTCTACACCATCTCAGTCACAGTCTACACTATCTCAGTCTACACCATCTCAGTCTACACCATCTCAGTCTACACCATCTCAGTCTACACCATCTCAGTCACAGTCTACACCATATCAGTCAAATTCTACACCATCTCAGTCTGCACCATCTCAGTCTACACCATCTCAGTCACAGTCTACACCATATCAGTCAAATTCTACACCATCTCAGTCTACACCATCTTAGTCACAGTCTACACCATATCAGTCAAAGTCTACACTATATCAGTCTACACCATCACAGTCTACACCATCTCAGTCTACACCATACCAGTCACAGTCTACACTATATCAGTCTACACCATCTCAGTCACAGTCTACACTATCTCAGTCTACACCATCTCAGTCACAGTCTACACTATCTCAGTCAACACCATCTCAGTCTGCACCATCTCAGTCTACAACATCTCAGTCACAGTCTACACCATCTCAGTCACAGTCTACACCATCTCAGTCTCAGTCTACACTATATCAGTCACAGTCTACACCATCTCAGTATCAGTATACACCATCTCAGTCACAGTCTACACCATCACAGTCTACACCATCTCAGTCACAGTCTACACTATCTCAGTCAACACCATCTCAGTCTGCACCATCTCAGTCTACAACATCTCAGTCACAGTCTACACCATCTCAGTCACAGTCTACACCATCTCAGTCTCAGTCTACACTATATCAGTCACAGTCTACACCATCTCAGTATCAGTATACACCATCTCAGTCACAGTCTACACCATCACAGTCTACACCATCTCAGTCACAGTCTACACTATCTCAGTCACAGTCTATACCATATCAGTCACAGTCTTCACCATCTCAGTCACAGTCTACACCATCTCAGTCTACACCATCTCAGTCACAGTCTACACTATCTCAGTCACAGTCTATACCATATCAGTCACAGTCTTCACCATTTCAGTCACAGTCTTCACTATCTCAGTCACAGTCTACACCATCTCAGTCTCAGTCTACACTAGCTCAGTCGCAGTCTACACTAGCTCAGTAACAGTCTATACCATCTCAGTCACAGTCTACACCATCTCAGTCACAGTCTACCTCATATCAGTCACAGTCTACACCATCTTAGTCACAGGCTACACCATCTCAGTCACAGTCTACACCAGACCAGTAACAGTCTATACCATCTCAGTCACAGTCTACACCATCTCAGTCTCAGTCTACACCATCTCAGTCACAGTCTGCACCTTCTCGTTCAGTCCGCTTAGTTTGGCTAGGTTTTCAGCGTATAAAGGCCACGGCGAGACAAATCTGTTCAGCTCATATTACATCAGTGCGTTGAATTAATGGAACGGATTGTTCCTCTGAACACGGAAGCAGCATTCAAAGTCATTTCAGGTGATTAATTAAGTTAATGTCTGCACAAATCAGATGGTGCTAATGAATAGTCTAGCACTT
>JAXIVJ010015520.1:12500-31357 GCA_036785665.1 Chirona hameri | reverse complement strand
TAATTCCATAGTTACGGCAAAACCGTGCGTTATCAGAAACGTTCAAATATTTGTACTTGACCTGACCTGTGGACGTCACCGGTGACCTCCAGGTCAACACAATTCATTTAGTGTCAATGAGCTTTCCTGGGCTATCGATTGCCGTTTGAATCAGTCATTTGATTCAAACGGCATCAGTCGTTTGAATCAGTCAATCATCTTCTTATTGGTTCCGAAGATACAAGAGACTATTAATTCCTATTAATTCCGAAGATAAAAAGCCCCCCCCCCCCCCCCCCCAGTGAGTCGTGTTACAAAAAAAAAAACAGTGTGACTACCTGGTTAAGGATATGTTCTGTACTCCCGACATGTTTCATTCTTGTTTGCCGGTTTCCATTTCAACAAAGCCTCGTCCTCTTCGAATATTCTGTGTATTGTATTGTCGCTCTTGCACGAACTGGTAGTATTTACACTTTAGGGGCGCCGCCACCAGGGGGGGGGGGGGGGGGGCTGGGCTTACCAGAATCGCTGCGGCCCCCAAGATGAGCAGGAGTTTCATTAGCCATATGGGAGTGGGGGGGGGGGGGCAACCACCTGGCTGTCCCCTCCACTCCAAATTGTGTGGCTACGCTCTAGGGTCACGTCATAGCAACAGCTAACAGGATCATTCGGAGTCATTAAATGCATTCTAGCTAACAAGTATCGTACAGGACGTTCGTAATTCGAATCAAAACCAAGACGATCAATGTCACCAGCAAGCTGCAACATAGCCACACTCACAAAACGGAACAGATTTGTACACCATTGTACAATTACAACCCTGGACACGAGCTGAGACTCTCATTTATGCACATACGATACACCAATCATGCCCTTCGTCGTCCTCCAACATTGCAGTTGTTTAATCTGTACAAGGAACAGAAAATAACTACTGCGAGATTCAGAGGTGTTAGAATGACAGGAAGAATAGCACAGGGCGAACTGAGTGGTCAGATGACAAATAATACAACGGTGCACAGCGTTCGTCACCAAATGACCAGGCAAGCCGCTCGATAGCACATATCCAGCAGTGGCACCGCATTGCAAGACGGCTTGTTTAATAAATAGTGTCCATCCGAAATCTGTCTCGCTTGCGGGCGCCATGCTTGTAGAGACGCTCGGAGAACTCGCCCTCGGAGAACTCGTCCTCACCGCACTCCTCACGCGCTGCTGGACATCAGGCAAACCGAGCGCTCACTGTAGTTTGCGCCTGAGACAATGGGGCTACGGCTACCTAGTACCTTCAGCGGAAAGCTATACCTCCCAACGACAACCCACACGATCCGCCTGCGGGGAAGGCCGACTCCCCATCCTCGAGCGCCGGCGGACTGACCACCGTGGAGTTGACACTCCGGCCACCAGTGGCGCCACTGTCGCACTCATCACGCAGTTCACACTCGAGCCACCAGCGGCGCCACTGTCACTGGCCGCGTAGTTCACACTCCGGCCACGGGCGGTGCCCCATCGCACTGCTCACTTGGTGATGAAGATGAGCGCCACAGCCAGGATCACGCCGAGCACGATCACGGACAGTGAGATGATGACCACCTTCTTCAGGCCGCCGCAACCGACCGGTCGTTTCTGTTGCAGCAGCTCGGCTGGCGGTACCAGCGACGCCTTGCGCGGGTCCCGCACGGGCAGCTCCCGCGCCGCGCCGTTCTCGGCGCGTACGATGGGCCGCGGCCGCATCATGGGCGGCATCAAACCGGGCGGCAGGATCGGCCTGCCCATCGCCGAGCCGGACGGTGGCGGCGGACCCATCATGCCGCCCTTGCGGTCCATAGTCATGGTCATGACGCCGGGCGGCAACTGCTCGACCGGAGCGTACAGCGAGTGCGGCGTGCCCACCCGCACGTCGTACAGGCTGGCGGCGCGCGGCGCGCTGAAGCCCGGATGGTGCGGCGGCGGCAGTGACATCGGGCCGGCCCCGGGCCCAGGGCCCAGCGCCAGCGGCGGCGGCCCGTGGTGGTGGACAGGGCACGGCTCGCCGTCCCAGGTGACCGGTCCGGCCGGGCCGAGCAGCAGCGGCACAGACTGCGCCGATCGCATGGTGGGTGGCCCGCCGCCGTTCACAGGCACAGGCTGCAGTGCCGGACCGCTGTGCGAGGGATCAGATGATGCTCAGAGGACGACCGCTGGCCAACACACAACACACAACCACAACACACAACACACAACACAACACACAACACACAACACACAACACACAACACACAACACACAACACACAACACACGACACACGACACACAACACAACACACAACACACAACACACAACACACGACACACAACACACAACACAACACACAACACACAACACACGACACACGACACACGACACACGACACACGACACACGACACACAACACACAACACACGACACACGACACACGACACACAACACACGACACACGACACACAACACACAACACACAACACAACACACAACACACGACACACGACACACGACACACGACACACGACACACGACACACGACACACGACACACGACACACGACACACGACACACAACACACGACACACGACACACGACACACGACACACGACACACAACACACAGACATACACACAACACACAACACACAACACACAACACACAACACACAACACAACACACAACACACAACACACAACACACAACACACAACACACAACACACAACACACAACACACGACACACGACACACGACACACGACACACAACACACAGACATACACACAACACACAACACACAACACACAACACACAACACACAACACACAACACACAACACACAACACACAACACACGACACACGACACACGACACACGACACACAACACACAACACACAACACACAACACACAACACACGACACACGACACACGACTCACGACACACGACACACGACACACAACACACAGACATACACACAACACACAACACACAACACACAACACACAGCACACAACACACAACACAACACACAACACACAACACACACCACACGACACACGACACACGACACACGACACACGACACACAACACACAACACACAACACACAACACAAGACACACGACACACGACACACGACACACGACACACACCACACAGACATACACACAACACACAACACACAACACACAACACACAACACACGACACACGACACACGACACACGACACACGACACACGACACACGACACACGACACACGACACATGACACACAACACACAGGCATACACACAACACACAACACACAACACACAACACACAACACACAACACACAACACACAACACACAGGCAAATAATGCCGGCACGGACATCATTTCAAACCGGCCGTATTATCAGCATAGATAAACGTTAGCGGAACAAGAGAGGCACGGTCAAAATAAAACAGATACTTCAACTGATGAAATAAGTTCAGATTAGACAAAGTCACTGTCAGTAATCTGTAGCAACTTGCCACTTATAGCCGTAAATGAAAAGAACTTAATGTATGACTAGTATATGTACAATATTCATACTTACCTTCGGAGTTACACAGGGGCAATATCAGCCTATAATGCTATTGCGGATACAAAAGGGCGAATTTGGGCAAGCAGAGGTGTTCATCAACTCGCGCGGCGCTGACTGACCCGTGTCCGTTGTGGATGGGCACCTTGGTGTCCCGGGAGCTCTCTGACGTGGTGTCCGTTTCTCACCCGTGTCCGTTGTGGATGGGCACCTTGGTGTCCCGGGAGCTCTCTGACGTGGTGGATGACCCGTCCGTTTCCGGTGGAGGCCGGCCGCGGTACGCAGCCGCAGCTGGTTCGCGTGGCGACCGCTTGGAGCGCGACGATCGATCCGTGTGCGACGTCTGGTCCGAGATGGAGCCGGGACCGCGCCGGCCGTGATCTGCCAGGTGGTCAGGGTGCCCTGTCGGAACAGAGGACGGGACAGGTGTTCTATCATGTGGTCACTGGTCAGGGGAACCCGTCAACACGGAGACAAGGGTCATGTGGCACTCTGTTGATGATGTGCTATGTGGGGTCGGAGCAGGGTATTATGAGAGCTGGAACCGTGTCGGGTGTGGTTAACAGCCATGTCACCGTGTGCCACTGTAAAGGCGGGGTGAATCGATCGTGCAGGGCTCATAAATGATAGGTTTGGTAATCTTCGAGTAAGGATATAATCGATAGTGTTTCTACCATTCAGATTGGCACAAAGTCCGTGACGCTCATTCTGCTTACGTTGTATCTATCGTTGTAGTATCGTTTATCTTTCCTCCACTCAGTTGCTATAAGGCATTCTCATTTGTTTCACTATTCCGAATGATAATCTCTTCATACATAGCTCTTTAACTTTTATTCTCCCTCTTTCTGTTCTTTCCGCTGCATCTCCCAACAAAATCCCTTTCTTTGATCCACCATTCTTGTGCGTTGTTTATGTCGCCACAGTTCCTGCTCGGACATGGCGTTATGACCTGACTGACTGAGCTCCCAGTACATACGTCTGCACCATACATCGATTCCCGTGGGCACGCTGTTCAGTGGTGGAGCGGAGACAGCTTGGCCTGTGCGCGGAACGGCCTATGCCCGATATAACAGGCTGGTGGCCCTCCAACTATGTAGAGAAACAGCCTACAAGAACACTCGCGGCGGCGAAACACGCGCTCGTTTCCCCATACCACCCGGCTCCGGCGATCGAAAATGTTGTTGAAGAGTGTTCACTCTCCAACAACTGTAGGAGCAGTGTGCGTATGCGTAAATCGTTTTAAGTGTTCGTCCCGGTCCAGCTACCGGCCCGGTCCGGTCTCTTCAACTGGCGGACAACGCAAAGCTATGCCACATATATTTTTACGGCGGAACTCCGGCTAGGTGATGGTGATGTTTCTGTCCAAACATTTTGTTTTGCTTCGTTTGAAGCTTTAATCAGTCACAGGCTGATAGTTTGCCATATTTTGGTGGCCCGCGCACTGGACAATAAACCCACTAACTCTATTAGTGGCAGGCGGCTCCTGGCTACCCCTATTAGTGGCAGGGGGGGGGGGGGGCGGATCTCTCATCCGGAGATCTTGAGATCCACCCGTCCAATTAAAAAACGGCGTTCGATTCCTCACAACACGATCTACATTTCTAAAACAAATCCTACATCTTTGATAGGGGGCAACAGGGCGCAAAAACTAACAAAATTAGAGATATATTTGATCGACCACAGCTGCCATGTTTATCAACCGATTTGAACGCAAATAATGGGGATCGATAGACATTGAATTGGGGATTGATATATGACGGTGACTTTTGAAAATTCAAAAATAATAGGCGTTTGCAGGTCACTAAATATGGGGGTGAAATAAATGCGTAATACAACCGTTTTTTTAAATAAATAAATGAAATGGTGCGGTATCGTGACATCATACACAACAGTTATAAGGCATACTTTTATCCATAGGCGGTGCCAGGTTAACGAGAAAAAAAATGAGGCAAAATATATTAAAAAAATCTTCCTGGAAATTTCCCCTTTACAAGTCCCTGAAACCGCCTCTGACGTGCAATATTTATTATAGTTCACTAACAGCAACTAATTTGCACATGTTTCAATCACCGTAAACATATGTAACTCCTTTATACTTCAGGCAGTTAGGAAGAAGCCGTGAAGATCGCATCTCCGTATTATCGCCAAATGTCGCCGAAAAAAAACCTAAAACAACGGGCCCTGGAACCGCCTCTGTTAAGGTTCAGAACTCAATTTTTTTACTCCATATGAGGGAATCAATTATAGGAAAAGCCCCAAAATGTCATGGGTCTGCTCCCAGCCGTTCCGGAGATATCTGCGAAAAACCTGAGGGGTGGGCAGAATCTGCACCCCCCCCCCCCCCTCCTGCCACTAATAAGGTTAAGCATATTAAGCTTAAGCTGAAGTACATCTGGTTTTGTTTGGACAGATATTTCATTGCTGAGAGCGAATTAATTGGACATTATCAACACAAGCCTTTGCGATAATTTGCAAAATTTCTGCGGATGTTGCACAGAGAACACGTTCCGACGAGGCCGCCCTACATGCCTCCGTTCTCAAAAAGGTAATAAGTCATGCATTTCAGCTTCTACAAAACAATGTTACACTGATAGACAATCAATCTGAACTTCACAGGTGCATTTTAACCAGGTCCAGACCTGGCTATCTAGTCAGCTACTCACCAGGTCCAGACCTGGCTATCTAGTCAGCTACTCACCAGGTCCAGACCTGGCTATCTAGGCAGCTAATAACCAGGTCCAGACCTGGCTATCTAGGCAGCTAATAACCAGGTCCAGACCTGGCTATCTAGGCAGCTAATAACCAGGTCCAGACCTGGCAATCTAGGCAGCTACTCACCAGGTCCAGACCTGGCTATCTAGGCAGCTAATAACCAGGTCCAGACCTGGATATCTAGTCAGCTAATAACCAGGTCCAGACCTGGCTATCTAGGCAGCTAATAACCAGGTCCAGACCTGGCTATCTAGGCAGCTAATAACCAGGTCCAGACCTGGCTATCTAGGCAGCTAATAACCAGGTCCAGACCTGGCTATCTAGGCAGCTAATAACCAGGTCCAGACCTGGCTATCTAGGCAGCTAATAACCAGGTCCAGACCTGGCTATCTAGGCAGCTAATAACCAGGTCCTGACCTGGCTATCTAGGCAGCTAATAACCAGGTCCAGACCTGGCTATCTAGGCAGCTAATAACCAGGTCCAGACCTGGCAATCTAGGCAGCTACTCACCAGGTCCAGACCTGGCTATCTAGGCAGCTAATAACCAGGTCCAGACCTGGCTATCTAGTCAGCTAATAACCAGGTCCAGACCTGGCTATCTAGTCAGCTAATAACCAGGTCCAGACCTGGCTATCTAGTCAGCTACTCGCCAGGTCCAGACCTGGCTATCTAGTCAGCTAATAACCAGGTCCTGACCTGGCTATCTAGTCAGCTACTCACCAGGTCCTGACCTGGCTATCTAGTCAGCTACTCACCAGGTCCTGACCTGGCTATCTAGTCAGCTAATAACCAGGTCCAGACCTGGCTATCTAGTCAGCTAATAACCAGGTCCAGACCTGGCTATCTAGGCAGCTAATAACCAGGTCCAGACCTGGCTATCTAGGCAGCTAATAACCAGGTCCAGACCTGGCTATCTAGGCAGCTAATAACCAGGTCCAGACCTGGCTATCTAGGCAGCTAATAACCAGGTCCAGACCTGGCTATCTAGGCAGCTAATAACCAGGTCCAGACCTGGCTATCTAGGCAGCTAATAACCAGGTCCAGACCTGGCTATCTAGGCAGCTAATAACCAGGTCCAGACCTGGCTATCTAGGCAGCTAATAACCAGGTCCAGACCTGGCTATCTAGGCAGCTAATAACCAGGTCCTGACCTGGCTATCTAGGCAGCTAATAACCAGGTCCAGACCTGGCTATCTAGGCAGCTAATAACCAGGTCCAGACCTGGCAATCTAGGCAGCTACTCACCAGGTCCAGACCTGGCTATCTAGGCAGCTAATAACCAGGTCCAGACCTGGCTATCTAGTCAGCTAATAACCAGGTCCAGACCTGGCTATCTAGTCAGCTAATAACCAGGTCCAGACCTGGCTATCTAGTCAGCTACTCGCCAGGTCCAGACCTGGCTATCTAGTCAGCTAATAACCAGGTCCTGACCTGGCTATCTAGTCAGCTACTCACCAGGTCCTGACCTGGCTATCTAGTCAGCTACTCACCAGGTCCTGACCTGGCTATCTAGTCAGCTAATAACCAGGTCCAGACCTGGCTATCTAGTCAGCTAATAACCAGGTCCAGACCTGGCTATCTAGTCAGCTAATAACCAGGTCCAGACCTGGCTATCTAGGCAGCTAATAACCAGGTCCAGACCTGGCTATCTAGTCAGCTAATAACCAGGTCCAGACCTGGCTATCTAGGCAGCTAATAACCAGGTCCAGACCTGGCAATCTAGGCAGCTACTCACCAGGTCCAGACCTGGCAATCTAGGCAGCTAATAACCAGGTCCAGACCTGGCTATCTAGGCAGCTAATAACCAGGTCCAGACCTGGCTATCTAGTCAGCTACTCACCAGGTCCAGACCTGGCTATCTAGGCAGCTACTCACCAGGTCCAGACCTGGCTATCTAGTCAGCTAATAACCAGGTCCAGACCTGGCTATCTAGTCAGCTAATAACCAGGTCCAGACCTGGCTATCTAGGCAGCTAATCATAACTAACTCCCGCACTAACCAGCTTTTTCTGTCTAACAATAGACTAACAACAACCCACCAGTTGCCTTCAGGCACGCAACGGGAACGCTGTGCTGCGGTTGTGCTGTGCTGTGCTGTGCTGTGCTGTGCTGTGCTGCGGCTGCGGTTTGGTCAACACCTTTACAGTGAGCCCCCCCCCCTATCCCCACCTGATTCGACCACGCCACACGAGTCGGAGTCGGAGTCGGAGTGGGTGGGGGGGGGGGGGGGTCCAGGCTGTCTGTTCGCTCGTGTCGGCTGAGAGGGGAAGGGAAGGGGCCGAAACAGCATACGCACGTTGGCCGCCAATAATTTGATAAGTGAAATGAGAGTCAGATAAGTTTGTCAGGCAGCATTAATGTGTTTCAGAGTGAGGGTCACTGGATCAGAAGTTGAAAGCATCTGGCCATATGTTTGTATGGTCAAGTGCACGAACCAACTCTGGGCTCTGCATTGCTATCCGGTGTTTGTATATATTTTCTGGGTGCGTTTCTGCGGCCTGCCTATGACCAATATGCCTAATTCATCTTTACAATCACTCCCGCCTAATCGTACCTCACTTTCCCAAAGATCCTTCATCCCCGCCACCAGCCGCACCTGGAACCGCCTTCCTGAATCCACACGTACCTGCAATTCCCCAAAAGCCTTTAAGCGAGAATTATTCAAGCGGCTGGGTGTTCCAACACCGCCAGTGTATTATTCATTAGGGACCAAGACAGGCAACATTTTTCATACTAAAGTAAGTCTAGTAATGTCTAACTTGAATGCTCATCTCTATTCTATTCAAAAAGTCGAAACACCTAACTGAGCTTGCGGCAATTCTTCCGAAACAACAAATCACTTCATACTTCACTGCCACCTTCATGAACATTGTAGAAACCAATGATTTACAACAATATCATCCATTCTGCAGTCAGACTTCTCCCATTTTCCAACAGACACACATATCGACATTCTTTTACACGGAACACATCTCAGCACTGGTGAGCGGTGCAGGGTGGCCCGATCATTTCAACAATTCCTTTTATATTCAAAAAGATTCAACTCTTAAGTTGTGAACCAAGGGGCGGCGGTCAGCATGGGTCAGCAACGTGCTGCTTTGGAGGGGCGGTGGGGCGATGCCTCCGTGACGGCGGTCGGTTTTGTTGAGTTTACGCTTCAGTTCGCGAGAGGTGCCATGTTATATGCAGTGTGCATTTGCACCAATCGCACTTGTATTATTTATTATATTTGTGTGTTTGATAATATATTTTGATTGATTGATTGATTGATTGATGGTAAACCTATGGAAAGCTTTCGTGGGCTCTCAGCAGTTCTGTTTTCGCTCGACGTCTATGAAATTACAATACCAGTAAGGCGCCATAGTTGGCGATGAACGAGCGAGCGCGAACGAAATGTATACTGAATTTCAACGCGATCGGGCAAGTAGTTTCTGAGATACAAAAAAGGTGATCGCGTACGCACCTGCATAGGCACCCCACTCCTGACTTGTGGGAAAGTGGCGGCTAAGAGGTCCCTTACCACGAACCACACACCAAATTTGAACACAATCGGCTCAGCCGTTCCTGAGATATAGAATAGGTGTGTGCACGTGCGCACGTGCAGAGGCACCCCAACCCCTGACTTTTGGAAAGGCGGCGGCTGAGAAGTCCCTAACCACACACCAAATTTGAACACAATCGGCTCAGCCGTTCCTGAGATATAGAATAGGGGTGTGCACGTGCGCACGTGCAGATTCACCCCCGACTTGTGGGAAAGTGGCGACTTAGGGGTCCCTAACCACATACCAAATTTGCACACAATCTGCCCAGCCGTTGCGAAGTTTTTGCGACGACAAAACACCTTTCCACACTCCTCACGCGGCACGCGCCATGCGCAGTGGTAGTCACCCACATGAGTCGGCACCGGTCTCAAACAGGGTTAGTTGGGCAGGGCTAATCAGCAAAGAAGTTCGCTTGTCAATTGGACGTGCGGTTGCAGAGATATGAGCTTCTCAAAAGCATCGCCACGGGTCGGGCCGGGCCGCTCATATTCAGATTTTTCCCATATACCACGGAAGGACGAGCGAGCGCGAAGCGCTCGCTCGTAATTACGGATTTCAGTACCGGAGCTTTCTGCATGGCACAGTTTTTCATCAAAATATGCAACCATTTGCAATATATTGCACGGTAAAGTTTTTCAGACCAACTTTCGCAACGTTTTACGGGGCAAATCCTAACCACTGCGTGCAAAACAGTGCATGTTTCTTGATCAGCTTGCCACATACCTTATTTTATACAAGGATTTGTCGATATAACCAGCCATTTTCCTTGCAACCTTGCATGAAGTTTGGCTATTAATTACTCTGGCCACAGACAACGGAGCAAAACAAACGTTGTATAATGTTTTAGACACATTACCTCTGTTTCCGAAAATGCTAATGATCAGCGGGAACCATCGCACATTTGTTAGGTATTCCGAGAAATACCTCGTGTTGCAACTGTTTTCAGTATCCGCATGTAGATGGCACTAGTATCCGCTTTTTGCGATTCACCCCCCGAAACTGGACTGGGCGCCAGAGCCCAGCCCGATTACGAGAACCGCCCGGCTGCTATATAGCCTTGCGCCCGGCACGATACCGCTTGGGATGTGGTGAGGCGTGAGCGGAGGGGAGGGGGCGTGAGCGGGGTCACGGGTGACAAATGGCCTTACGGTCCCGCCTTCTCCAAAGGCGCGCGCAAGACGTCCGAGAGTGATGATGCAGTCACCTGGCTCAACTTTGGGCGCATTGAAACGAACGATTTCCTTTCCCTGTATGGCATATTTCTGCACTTTCTTGGATCCACAATTTCCGGTAGAACGCACTCATGGAAAAACTCCCAAACGCGCTTCAGCTTCTTTTCGAAGAAGTCCTGGTCAAATTCTATGCGGTCGCATACTGACTCTGTTGGTGACCATACATCACAAAGTCACAGAAGCGAGCGCCAGTGCAGGCCAACTGGCACTGAACCTGACTATAATATTCGTGTCTTTTTGAGACCGTGTGTCCCGTGTCAGCACCGTATTCTTTCGAGAGAAAAAAAAATCAAATAAATTCGGCTGGAGTCTTCAGTCAATACAACTTGCAGGTAGGGGTTTCCTAACACGGGCTACAAAACTGCTATATCAGTTAAAAACCCATGTTGAAAATTAACTATTTCCTTTAACTTGAGCTCAAAATTGAGGACACCTTTGGCGCGACCTTCACCGTGCCGGGCGGGGTGGGGGTGGGGGTTCAACACCCCCCCCCCCCCTGAACACGGCTCCTATGGAACGTAGACAAAAACCGAAAATACCGTTCGAAAGTTCGTCCAAAATTATTTTGAAATCACTTCGGTCATTTTTGTGGTTGTCCTGAAACTGGAAAATTTGACATTTGATGATCTCTGGTGATCTCAGTATTGATCTGAGCAAAAAATAACCGAAGTGGTTTCAAAAAGATTTTGGGCGAGCTTTCGAACGGTATTTTAGGGTTTTGTCTACGTCCTATAGGAGCCGTGTTCAGGGGGAGGGGGGCGTCGAAACACCTCCCAAAAATCCAATCCGATCGAATCCATTCGAAGCCAAACTTTCCGATCGAATCCTATTCAAATCGAATTGATAGGGCTTGGATCATTAACCCAGCATTGACTGGGGTCTCAGCCAAACGCCATTGGCTGGGGGAGGGGGGGGGGGGCGTTTTTCGCCTCCCCTGGTTATCTTCCGAACTAATAATCGCAGCGAGAAGCGCATGGCGGCAATCCAAAGCTCCCGATGAGACGCATCCAAACCATACACATTTTGTTGCAAAATAAGGCCACATACCAGGTCACGGTCAGGTCAAAGGTCAAAATTAAGATATTTGAGTTTATGGGCCATATTTTCCATCCAAAGCATTAGAATGAGACTATTATCGCACAAAGTGCTCTCAAAGGTATAAAGCATCTCTCACATAAGCAAAAGTGAAATTGTAAGCAAAGATCAGGTCAACGTCAGGTCACAAAAGGTCACAAGTCTACGAAAGCCATGCGACACATGTTTTATTGGTTATTCTGCACGTCGAATTCGATAGTATCAGCCATTTTCACAATATTACACCATATAAGGTCAAGGTCAGGTCATATAAGGTCAAAATGTGAAATTCATAAATCTAAATAAAAAAGTAATGTCTCTAGACCAGTTTTGTCTCCGAAATACAGTGCTGGCACTTATTTGTTTGTATCTGGTCACTGAAAGCCAGAAAACGCAATTTCAAAATATGACGTCATGAGTTACTCATACATAGGGAGCCATAAGTAATAAAAAATAAAGATATTGCTTTAAAATTTTGGTTTGGGCATTGTCCACACGTAGTTCTTCAACATATCTTCCGGTTTTTTGCAAATGTTTGAAAAGTTTGATTTTGGGGGCATTTAAAAAAAATGGGGTCAAAAATCTACATTTTCAAAAACGCGGGATGGCCATTTTGTAGACCTTGCCATTTGCTATCTTCTCACGTTTTTCGATTGCATTTTGCTCAAAATATAGCATTTATACGGCCTGCTAAAGTTTAACTGATTTTTGTGTCAAACTCGTGTGTAGTGACGTCACTAAATTCGCTATAGGGCTGTTCCGGCGCCCTCAACCGGATTAGGTTGAGGATTTATTTTCTCCGCCGGCCGTTCCCGCGCCTCAACTAAAATCGGTTGAGCCTCCACCAACCTCAACCGGATGAGCAAAATCTCAACCGCTCGTCGAGCGGATGAGATCGGGCAAATTCGATTTACGGCAGCTATGGCGCACCAGTGGCAAACTTTTGTAAAAAAAAAATCGGCGCCATTCGCGAAGAGCTTTGTGGACAGGCCAATACCAGGTTTTGCATTGAATCTCTTGGTTTTATTTTTTGACAGTTTTTTTGGGGAAAAGTAAAATGGTCTACTTTTGAACTGATACCTACTAAAAAACGAAATGGAAGGGTACGGTGGATACAAATATCTGAACAAATTTCCGACAGGCACGGTAAAACGTAGAACTTCGAGGAATAAAGGAATGGCTGTATTATAGCGGAGAAGAAACGTCAAGTTTCGACCCAAACAAATGATGGCCAACAGCTGACAATTCCACCGAGTCTCTACCGCTCGTTCCCGCGCGCCGCTCCACCGCACCTCCACCGGTCACGCCTCAACCTAATCCGGTTGAGGGCGCTGGAACAGCCCCTATATCTCGAAAAAAAATATTGCTTCATTGTTGCACAGTAGACGTAAAATTGATGTAGGAGAAGGCCCCTGAAGTTTCACGTTGATAGCGCTATTGTTTTTTTATAACTATTGCGAAAGTTCGTCATGGGGGGGGGGGCGAAAAACGCCCCCCCCCCCCAGCCAATGGCGGGTTAACCCGCGCCCCGCGGAGAGGGGGGGGGGAGGCAGGCAAAATCTCCATACCCTCCCGGATTTGCTCAAGAACTTTAAAACTATTGATAGATATCGACGTGAAACTTTCAATACCTTATGGGTTATGCTACAGCAATTCTACGTCTTCTCACCACAAGTGAATACAATTGATGTAGTCCTTTGGGAGATAATGACGTTTTAAGAACATCACGTCATGTCATTTTTGGTGGAAAAACAATGTTTGAGAAAAAACGTAGAAAATCGAGTTTTGATGCAAATTGCAAATGAAAAACGGGAAATAACATTCTCTTCTCAATGGCTATCTCGGATTTGCGAATTTTGTGTTTTGTTACCACCAAAAATTCAGTTATCTTTTTAAATTACCTACCGCAAAAACAAACATTTTGAAGATATTTAAAAACCGGAATGTATTTTAGAGAACCAAGCATGGACGATACCCGAACCAAATTTCAAAGCAATATCTTTATTTTTGACTGACTTATGGCTCCCAAGTATAAGTAACTCATGAAGACATGACGTGTTTCGCCCTCCCCCTGTCTAACTCCCGAACTAATAGTTCGATTTGGACGCAACATGCGGCGATCTAAAGGTCTCAAAGAGTTGAATTAAACGAATGTTTAATATCTGGTTCTCAAGGTCAAAGGTCAGGTCAAGGTCAGGTCAAATATCAAAATCGAGGTATTTGAGTATATGGCCATACTTTCCATCCAAAGCCTTCGATTGCGACCATGATCACCCAAAGCGGTCTCAAATACACATCCTGCATGAGCAAAAGTGACATTGTTGGCAAAGATCAAGGTCAGGTCACAAAAGGACACTATGCGCAAAATATCCAAGAAAGTCATGCAACACATGTTTTATGGGTTATTTTATACATACAATGTCATAGTAAGTCATTTTACCACCCGACTTCATTTACATGAAGTTAGTGTCAAATTCAGGTCAAGGTCAGGTCGCAACAACATAAGGTCAAGATTCGAAATTGATAAATATACATACAAAGCCATGTCCCTTGACCAGTTTTGTCTCATAAATACAGTGCTGGCATTTATTTGTCTTTATCTGGTCATTAAAAGCCACTGGCGTATCCAGTCTCTCTCCGTGTGTGTGTGTGTGTGTGTGTGTGGGGGGGGGGGGGGGGGGGTGAAGGCATCGTTCTGGGGCAAAAAGTACACCATTTTTTTTTCTCCGCGGATTTGGGCCAGTCACCTTATTTTGGTATTCGAGCTTAATAAATGTATTTGTCAATTTCACAAAAAAAAGTGTGGAAATATTTCCGAAACAATAATTTTGTTCATATTTGGGGTCAAAGACCCAAAATTTCGCAAATCCGAGATAGCCATTTTCAAGAAAATGTAATTTTCTTTCTTTTAACCTTTTTTATTTCCAATTTACTTCAAAACTTGATTTTCTACGATTTGTCAAACATTTATCGTTTTTCCACCAAAAATGGCATGATATGACGTCATTAAAACGTCATTATCTCCCAAAACACTGCATCAATTTCATTGCTATTTGGTGAGAAGACGCAGAATTGATGCAACATCAGGTACATACAAATTTATATTGATATCTATCATAGTTTTGAAAATTATTGAGCAATTCCGGGAGGGAGCAGATTTTGCCCTCTCCCCAGCGGGCGCGGGTTAAAAGTCACCGGGGCTGCTTGAATTGCATAAGGTGCACTGTTTTGTCTATCATTGAAAGAAAGGGATACATAAAAAGTTCAAATTTAATCACTCGAGGGAAAAAAACTTCCGTTTTCATGAAGTTTTCTCCTAAGATCATTGTTTTTCACGCTCAGTGCAGGGAACAAGGGGTGAGAAGACGCAGAATTGCATACTTGTATTGAATGCCCCCCCCCCTTCCCACACAGACTCCTGGGCTGGGGGGGGGGGGGACATTTGCCCCCCCCCCCCCCTGGATCCGCCAGTGTTAGAAGACAAGAATCTGAATTCCAAAATATGACGTCATGAGCTACTCATACTCAAAAATAAGTCAGCCAAAGTCAGTCAAAAATAAAGATATTGCTTTGAAATTCAGTCAAAAATAAAGATATTGCTTTGAAATTTGGTTTGGGTGTTTTACATATGTGGTTTTCCTTCATATATTCTGTTTGTTTTTTTAATGTTAGAAATTTTGATTTTGATGTTATTTTTTTATCGTTTTTTATCTTTGGGGGTCAAAAAAACAAATTTGCACCAATTTGAGATAGCCATTTTGTAGCCCTTGGCATTTGCTATTTTTCTGCTTTTTGCTTAAAAAATGGTCTTTGTACGGCCTGTTAAAATGTTGCTGATTTTTTCGTCAAACTCGTGTGTAGTAACGTCACTAAATTTGCTATATCTCAAGAAATTTTCAACGAAATTGATTCATTTTTGCCCGGAAGACGTAGCTTTGATGTAGGAAAGGATACCCGAAGTTTCGCGTGGATAGCTCTGTTCTTTGTTGAGCTATTACGACAGTTCGTCAGAGGGGGGGGGGGGGGGGGGGGCGTCCCCCCCGCCAATGGCGGGTTAAGTTGCTTCGGGTCGCCTTCATTAGTAAAAACTCATCGGATACGGAACAAATATCACTGAAAACTTGGCGAATGGGTCCGATGAGGAAATTAATGGTGTACATTTGACGTGTTTTCCATTGATATTTATTAAAGGAAATAAATAGTTCACCTTCGGAAAATTTCAGAACACGATTTTATTATATTTTTAATACAGTTTCTTTTTTTCTTTCAAAAATGGTCCTACATCGCGCCAATTCAGGACAGAAGGTCGTAAATTATTAATGTCATGGTGTGCGTTATTGGTCTGCGCATGCTCAGACCAGTGCTGACACTCTCAGACGGTACGGTATATCATATATGCGCCGCATTCCTTCGCCAAAAAGTCAAATATCTTCGGCTGGAGAGTCTTTTCAGCCAAGAAAAGTTGCAGATAAGGATTTCTCAACACGGGCTACAAAACTGCTATTTCAGTTCAAAATGTCATGTTGAAGGTGAACTATTTCCTTTAAGGCCTTTCATGTTGATATTCCGCCGTATGTTTGCTCATGCTCCTCGGACGTCGGCCGGTGGGCCTCCTTAAACAGGGAGGCCCCTGAGATATGGAGGCCCCCTTGGTGGCTGCCCCCCCCCCCACACACACACACACACACTTTTTATGACGTTCCTACACCTATGGTCACACACTTTTATGACGCCATACGCCACACACACACACTTTTTATGACGTTCCTACGCCTCTAAATTCTAAATTCTGCCGGCCAACAGGAATTGCGCGATCGGGTGGTGAGGACAGGACCTGCGCAACAAGCTCTGCTTAGCGTTGGTCCTGACCTCGGAAATCCATCCATACAAAAACATTCGGACTAAATTTATTAAAATAAAAAAAATAAAATAAAAATGGTCTAGAGTCCATTCGTTCAGTTTAGCATACCGTCATACTAGTTACTAAATCTGGCAGCGTCATGGGTCACAGGTCTGTCTGCGCAATGCGCATGCGCAGTGATGTGCAAGCATAGGTTCGCCGCCGCGTCCGACCCGCGTGCCGCACGCACATAGACAAAGCCATGCCGCACAGGCCGGCCGCCGGATTGGGCTGGATTGGGCGAGTCCATTGCGTCCAATTGCGTCACACACCACATAATGTTCTGAATCGTTCTGAAGTTTTGACAAGTTTCAGTTAAAGGTAACTGTTTACCTTGTTTTTTTTAATATATACCGTACCACAAGTATGCATCGTGTATCCCATCTCTGATTAGCTGATGTGTTGCCCTTATAAGGAACACGGAGCGGGATTTCCTTGACAGATTGCTTGATGGTGGGCAGTAAGGGGCATCTTGAGTTCAAAAATACGAATATGACTTTGGTTTGGACCATAGATGGATATCTGTGGAGAAAAAGTAAGTTTCTATTTGTATGACACGTGACGTCATACAACACCAGTGGGTGGAGCTGACCCGACTCTGGCTCCGCCTGCCGCCTACTACAGTCTCTGGCATGGGGCCGTCGCGCCGCCCAGGCGGCTGAGCGGATATTAGCGAGGCGTCGTGATTAGAGACTACGTGCCAGAGAGTGTATCAAAAACCCGGATGTAACGTCAACAAATCAGCCAATTGCGATGGGAGTACGATGCCCGCTTGTGGTACGGTACATATTAAACGCTGATAATGTGAACAGTTTCTTTTAAGGAATGGATCGTCGAACTAAGACTTCTATACCAAAACTTGTTAAAACTTTTCAGAAACTTTTCAGAATCTTTCAACGGAATAATCCTTCGTGAAAACGGCTAGTATGAATATTTTCAATTGCAATATAATTATCCGTTGCTGCCAACACAAGCATGTGTAGAGTGAGAAGACAAAGGTTTGCTGTGGATAGGACACAGGGTGAATGGGCAGACAAAAGCATGAATATTCAGTGCCACATGTGGCGAGACATAGCAAGCACATACACACAAAATAGAGGCCACTTGGCGTGGTAGTAATTTAAAGGTTATTTAACCTAACCGCTCAGGACAAATTACATTGTAGATAACTCAACAGTGAGGAATAAATGGGACATATGTTGGCGGCTAGTTAAGTAGATTATACGGTCAGTCAACAGACAGTAAGGAGAAAAGGAAATACCTGTCAGATAATCTTTATTGCTAATAAGGAAGGAACAATTTCCATAATTGGTACCTTGAGTGCAGCTCAAATACCTAGAACATAAATATTAAAACGAATGTTTGTTGGGATAAGCGGACAGAACTAAGCATTCTAGTCTATATAATTGTAATCTTATAACTACGTTATAGATTATAATATCTATAGCATTCTTGTTAGCTATAGTTATACGATATCTATAACATTAGCCGTTTTCACCAAGGATTATTGCGCTGAAAATTTTCTGAAAGATTCTGAAAGTTTTGAAAACTACACAACTTTTACATCCGATTTTTGGCTAGAAATGTCCCTCATAATTTTGTAACATGTTGGTAAGAATACAATATGTTGACAAGATTGCGGTTTGGTGGTAATAAGCAAGATAAATATTGATAGAATCTTCTTGAAACTTTTCAGGAAGATTCTATCAATACTTATCTTGCTTATTACCACCAAACCGCAATTGTGTCAGCATATTTTATTCTTACCAACATGTTACAAAATTATGAGGGACATTTCTAGCCAAAAATCGGATGTAAAAGTTGTGTAGTTTTTTCAAAACTTTCAGAAACTTTCA
>JAXIVJ010015520.1:0-7500 GCA_036785665.1 Chirona hameri | reverse complement strand
CCAGCCGTCACACCGGCAGTCACATCAGCCGTCACACCAGCCCGGTCGTCACACCAGCCGTCACACTATCCATCACGTCAGCCGTCACATCAGCGGTCACACCACCCGTCACACCAGCCGTCACACCAGCCCAGCCGTCACATCAGCCGCCACACCAGCCGTTACATCAGCCGTCACACCAGCCGTCACACCAGCCGTCACACCAACCCAGCCGTCACACCGGCAGTCACACCAGCCGTCACACCAGCCGTCACACCAGCCGTCACATCAGCCGTCACACCAGCCGTCACACCACCCGTCACACCAGTCCAGCCGTCACATCAGCCGTCACACTAGCCGTCACATCAGCAGTCACACCAGCCCAGCCGTCACACCGGCAGTCACATCAGCCGTCACACCAGCCCGGTCGTCACACCAGCCGTCACACTATCCATCACGTCAGCCGTCACATCAGCCGTCACACCACCCGTCACATCAGCCACCACACCAGCCGTCGCACCAGCCGTCAAACCAGCCGTCACATCAGCCGTCACACCAGCCGTCACACCAGCCGTCACACCAGCCGCCACACCAGCCGTCACATCAGCCGTCACACCAGCCGCCACACCATCCGTCACGTCAGCCGTCACACCAGCCCGGCCGTCACACCAGCCGTCACACCAGCCGCCACACCATCCGTCACGTCAGCCGTTATACCAGCCCGGCCGTCACACCAGCCGTCACACAGCCGGGTGGACAGCAGATGAGGGATAGGGGAGGTGCGGCAGGCTCCCGCCATAGAGCTGGAGATGGTACCTTAGGCTCATCAGTCCTCAGCCTGGCTACGCTGGGGGGGGGGGGGGGGGACTATGACTGGGTAACTGTGTGAGTTGTGCCTGTGACTGGGCAGCTGTGGACACTGCCGTTCAGTCAGTTCCCGCCCCGTGTCGCCTCTCTGGTGACACTAAACGGTGGTGGGTGGAGACCATAGTTCGCCACGGGCCGGGCTGGCCCTAGGGGCCATGGGCCGGCCGCCACACCACCCGTTACACCAGCCGTCACATCAGCCGTCACACCAGCCAACACACCGGCCGTCACACCAGCCCAGCCGTCACACCAACCCAGCTGGCACATCAGCCGTCCCATCAGCCGTCCCACCAGCCGTCACACCAACCCAGCTGTCACACCAGCCGTCACATCAGCCGTCACACCAGCCGTCATACTAGCCGTCACATCAGCCGTCACACCAGCCGTCACACCAGCCGTCACACCAGCCGTCACATCAGCCGTCACATCAGCCGTCACACAAGACCAGCCGTCACATCAGCCGTCACACTAACCCAGCTGTCACATCAGCCGTCACATCAGCCCAGCCGTCACACCACCCGTCACACCATCCGCCACACAAGCCCAGCCGTCACATCAGCCGTCACATCAGCCGTCACACCGGCCGTCAAACCGGCCGTCACAACGGCACAGCCGTCACACCACCAGTCAAACCAGCCGCCACACCAGCCCAGTCGTTACACCAACCGTCACACCAGCCCAGCCGTCACACCACCCGCCACACCAGCCGCCACACCAGCTGTCACACCATCCGTCAAATCAGCCGTCACATCAGCCGTTACACCATCCGCCACACCAGCGCCGGTCGTCTCGCTGACGTGACTCTCCCATGCGAGCTGTTCGGTCGGCGTGCCAGCCGTGGCCTAAATAGCCGTCCAGCGCGACCCGCCAGCCACCGCTCTCAATGACCTGCCCGCCCGCCCGCCCGCCCACCTGTCTCGGCTGTCTCGGCTGTCTCGGCTGTCTCGGCTGTCTCGGCTGTCTCGGCTGTCTCGGCTGTCTCGTCTGTCTGTCTGTCTGTCTGTCTGTCTGTCTGTCTGTCTGTCTGTCTGTCTGTCTGTCTGTCTGTCTGTCTGTCTGTCTGTCTGTCTGTCTGTCTGTCTGTCTGTCTGTCTGTCTGTCTGTCTGTCTGCCTGCCTGCCTGCCTGCCTGTCTGTCTGTCTGTCTGTCTGTCTGTCTGTCTGTCTGTCTGTCTGTCTGTCTGTCTGTCTGTCTGTCTGTCTGTCTGTCTGTCTGTCTGTCTGTCTGTCTGTCTGTCTGTCTGTCTGTCTGTCTGTCTGTCTGTCTGTCTGTCTGTCTGTCTGTCTGTCTGTCTGTCTGTCTGTCTGTCTGTCTGTCTGTCTGTCTGTCTGTCTGTCTGTCTGTCTGTCTGTCTGTCTGTCTGTCTGTCTGTCTGTCTGTCTGTCTGTCTGTCTGTCTGTCTGTCTGTCTGTCTGTCTGTCTGTCTGTCTGTCTGTCTGTCTGTCTGTCTGTCTGTCTGTCTGTCTGTCTGTCTGTCTGTCTGTCTGTCTGTCTGTCTGTCTGTCTGTCTGTCTGTCTGTCTGTCTGTCTGTCAGTCTGTCAGTCTGTCAGTCTGTCAGTCTGTCAGTCTGTCAGTCTGTCAGTCTGTCAGTCTGTCAGTATGTCAGTCTGTCAGTATGTCAGTCTGTCAGTCTGTCAGTCTGTCAGTCTGTCAGTCTGTCAGTCTGTCAGTCTGTCAGTCTGTCAGTCTGTCAGTATGTCAGTCTGTCAGTCTGTCAGTCTGTCAGTCTGTCAGTCTGTCAGTCTGTCAGTCTGTCAGTCTGTCAGTCTGTCAGTCTGTCAGTCTGTCAGTCTGTCAGTCTGTCAGTCTGTCAGTCTGTCAGTCTGTCAGTCTGTCAGTCTGTCAGTCTGTCAGTCTGTCAGTCTGTCAGTCTGTCAGTCTGTCAGTCTGTCAGTCTGTCTGTCTGTCTGTCTGTCTGTCTGTCTGTCTGTCTGTCTGTCTGTCTGTCTGTCTGTCTGTCTGTCTGTCTGTCTGTCTGTCTGTCTGTCTGTCTGTCTGTCTGTCTGTCTGTCTGTCTGTCTGTCTGTCTGTCTGTCTGTCTGTCTGTCTGTCTGTCTGTCTGTCTGTCTGTCTGTCTGTCTGTCTGTCTGTCTGTCTGTCTGTCTGTCTGTCTGTATGTCTGTATGTCTGTATGTCTGTATGTCTGTATGTCTGTATGTCTGTATGGTCTGTATGTCTGTATGTCTGTCTGTCTGTCCATCTGCCGTGAAATAGTCCGCGAAACCGCATCTGCCGCCGGACGCTTTAATACACAGGGTCAGAACTAGAGCTGGCAGTCGTGTTGATTGGACTTAGCACGGGGCTGGTTGAAATGGAAATCAGAATAGCTTAGAGTGTCATAAAACTAGTTTTTACCGGTTGAAGCATCTTATGAAAAGTAAATCAGCCTTGCCAACCTTTCTTGGACTTTGTAAGAGACCTAGCTGCATTATTGAATCGTTACTAAAAGCTGCATGAAATCTCGGGACATACATACGAGAAGAAACTTAAAATACATTCCTTTATTTCAAGTTCTGTGCCCATCGGGTATTTCATTTTAAATACCAGTACATTTAACCTTCGCCGGTGCAGTGCAGGGCAAAATACCTACGTGGCCGTGTAGGGAGAGGGGTACGACCCCTGCCGTTTCGCCCCTAATTGAGCCTAGAGATTCGATTTAAAAACGAGCGTGTTGCTTGTGATGAGAGGAAGCCGTTGATATCCGATTTAAGGTCCTGGGCCATTAGGTAACCTCTGAGGTCATGCCAATGACCCGGATGTCATCCAAATCGTAAATGCGCAGAAATTGAATTTAATCGAGCTAGAATCGTGAATGAGCATATCATTATACAAAATGGTGCTAAATTTGGCCGAGCCTAGAAACTACCAGATTCCAAAAAGGTCATCGCAGGTCATTTTAGGTCAGTGACCTCGGTTGACCTGTGAAAGGGCATGACCCCATTGAAACATATTATAATGTAAAATGGATACCAAATTTGAAATCAGCGTCACAAAATGTCCTGGAAACTGCCAGAAGCCAAACAAGTTATCTCAGATCATCGGAGGTCAGTGACCTCGGTTGACCTATGAAAAGGTCAACCGAGGTAACGATCTTAGTGGAGGCCATAAATGTCACCTGTTAACACCTGATTGGATGGAAAAAAATAAAGATGAGGAAAAATCCTGAGCAACAAACACTCGGAAACTGCACAAGTCACAAGCATCGATACTACGGGCCGCCAGTTGGGCCTGACATGACCTTGAGAAACAGGTCATAGGTCGCGGGCCATGGGAGGGTGCAGTGAGGGTGAAGTGAGGGTGCGGTGAGGGTGCGGGTCGGGGTGCGAGTGAGGGTGAGGTGCAGTGTGATGGCCGGGGCCGAGAGGTGCGGTCCTGTGTGATAGCCGGGGCCGAGAGGTGCGGTCCTGTGTGATGGCCAGGGCCGAGAGGTGCGGTCCTGTGTGATGGCCGGGGCCGAGAGGTGCGGTCCTGTGGGATGGCCGGGGCCGAGAGGTGCGGTCCTGTGTGATGGCCGGGGCCGAGAGGTGCGGTCCTGTGTGATGGCCGGGCCGAGAGGTGCGGTCCTGTGTGATAGCCGGGGCCGAGAGGTGCGGTCCTGTGTGATGGCCAGGGCCGAGAGGTGCGGTCCTGTGTGATGGCCGGGGCCGAGAGGTGCGGTCCTGTGGGATGGCCGGGGCCGAGAGGTGCGGTCCTGTGGGATGGCCCGGGGCCGAGATGTGCTGTCCTGTGGGCTGGCCCGGGGCCGAGAGGTGCGGTCCTGTGGGATGGCCCGGGGCCGAGATGTGCTGTACTGTGGGCTGGCCCGGGGCCGAGAGGTGCGGTCCTGTGTGATGGCCCGCGGCCGAGAGGTGCGGTCCTGTGGGATGGCCGGGGGCCGAGATGTGCTGTCCTGTGGGATGGCCGGGGGCCGAGAGGTGCGGTCCTGTGGGACGGCCCGGGGCCGAGAGGTGCGGTCCTGTGGGATGTTAAAAATTGTCAAAGTATGTGACAAATTGTTCAGCAGTAGATACCTGAAAATTTATATCGCAATCGGTTGATAAATACGTGAGTTATTCCCCAAAACCGAGGGGTAGCATCCACATACACTGGCAAGGGTTAAAAAGGGCAAAAATGCTTTGAAGCCAGTTACTTGTACCAGTTTAGATCATTCGCCATGTGCAGTTAACCAACCGCCGCTGATTTCATTAAGCCCAAATTAGCTGAATGTGCGTGGCGTCGGACCTGCTTTGCTGGCACCGGCCGACGGACCGCCGCTGATTACTTCAGGTGATGTGTCCACCGCTGGGCCTCTGAGTAGCCGCTCCGCCACCCCAGCTGGCGGGCCCGGGTCGACTGGGGTCGACTCCAACAGCGTGATCCATTATTGTCCTACCGACCGAGGGCGGAGGAGGCACAGGGTCGGAAGACTGAGGGCGGAGGCGGCACGGGGTCGGAAGACTGAGGGCGGAGGAGGAACGGGGTCGGAAGACTGAGGGCGGAGGAGGAACGGGGTCGGAAGACTGAGGGCGGAGGAGGAACGGGGTCGGAAGACTGAGGGCGGAGGCGGAACGGGGTCGGAAGACTGAGGGCGGAGGCGGCACGGGGTCGGAAGACTGAGGGCGAAGGAGGAACGGGGTCGGAAGACTGAGGGCGGAGGCGGCACCGGGTCGGAAGGCTGAGGGCGGAGGAGGAACGGGGTCGGAAGACTGAGGACGGAGGCGGCACGGGGTCGGAAGGCTGAGGGCGGAGGAGGAACGGGGTCGGAAGACTGAGGGCGGAGGAGGAACGGGGTCGGAAGACTGAGGGCGGAGGAGGAACGGGGTCGGAAGACTGAGGGCGGAGGCGGCACGGGGTCGGAAGACTGAGGGCGGAGGCGGCACGGGGTCGGAAGACTGAGGGCGGAGGCGGCACGGGGTCGGAAGATGGCCGATTCTCCTGCGGTTCGTGACGTGTTCCTCTGCTGGCCGCCTGTATTTCTTCTGCTGGCCGCCTGTATTTCCTCTGCTGGCCGCCTGTATTTCCTCTGCTGGCCGCCTGTATTTCCTCTGCTGGCCGCCTGTATTTCCTCTGCTGGCCGCCTGTATTTCCTCTGCTGGCCGCCTGTATTTCCTCTGCTGGCCGCTTGTATTTCCTCTGCTGGCCGCCTGTATTTCCTCTGCTGGCCGCCTGTATTTCCTCTGCTGGCCGCCTGTATTTCCTCTGCTGGCCGCCTGTATGTCCTCTGCTGGCCGCCGCCCCGCCTGCCTCCCCGGGCGATGGGCTGGCCCGGGGCCGAGAGGTGCGGCCCTGTGTGATGGCCCGGGCCGAGAGGTGCGGTCCTGTGTGATGGCCGGGGCCGAGAGGTGCGGCCCTGTGTGATGGCCCGGGCCGAGAGGTGCGGCCCTGTGTGATGGCCCGGGCCGAGAGGTGCGGTCCTGTGGGATGGCCGGGGCCGAGATGTGCGGTCCTGTGTGATGGCCCGGGGCCGAGATGTGCTGTCCTGTGGGCTGGCCCGGGCCGAGAGGTGCGGTCCTGTGTGATGGCCCGGGGCCGAGATGTGCTGTCCTGTGGGCTGGCCCGGGGCCGAGAGGTGCGGTTCTGTGTGATGGCCCGGGGCCGAGAGGTGCGGTCCTGTGTGATGGCCGGGGCCGAGAGGTGCGGTCCTGTGTGATGGCCCGGGGCCGAGAGGTGCGGTCCTGTGTGATGGCCCGGGGCCGAGAGGTGCGGTCCTGTGTGATGGCCGGGGCCGAGAGGTGCGGTCCTGTGGGATGGCCCGGGGCCGAGAGATGCGGTCCTGTGGGTGGACAGCAGATGAGGGGTAGGGGAGGTGCGGCAAGCTCCCGCCATATAGCTGGAGATGGTACCTTAGGCTCATCAGTCCTCAGCCTGGCTCCGCTGTGGGGGGGGGGACTATGACTGGGTAATTGTGTGAGTTGTGCCTGTGACTGGGCAGCTGTGGACACTGCCGTTCAGTCAGTTCCCGCCCCGTGCCGCCTCTCTGGTGACACTAAACGGTGGTGGGTGGAGACCATAGTTCGCCACGGGCCGGGCTGGCCCTATGGGCCATGGGTCGGGCCTGGGCCGGGCCTGGGCTGGGCCTCAACTTTAAGGAAATCACCGGGCTCTGGACGGGCCTGGGCTGATACTTTTGAAGTAATGCACGCAAGCTCAGGTCAGCTTTAAAAAAAATTAACCAGCAGTTGACTTACACAGCAACACACTATTGCTGTGGCTGTGGCTTTTCGTTTTTGTGTTTGTTAGCATAGTTGGTTCATTGTTTCACATGTATAGTATACAACTAAATATGCTAGGATAATGATTGCAAATTTTGTGAAAACAATGATATGCTTAATCTGAACGGGCCGGACCGGGTTTGGGCCTCAATATTATGAATTTGACCGGGCCTGGGCTTGGTGTTGATGGACCTGGGCCGGGCCGGGCTGGGGGTTGGTGGGCCCGTGACGAACACTGATGGAGACGCTGTCCGGCGTCCGTCGCCACCGGGAGCTGACCAACCGGACAGCTGTCGTCAGGTGACACTGGAGGGGCGGAGTGAAGTGTTGGTTCATAAACTGGGGGTAATTACTCCATCTGAGGTGACGGGCCTATCTTCGGATCTGCAGGGTAACCAGGAATTGGCAAGTTGAACCGTACAGCGGTGAGCTCAGTCAGTTTTTGGTTGATGAAATAAATAC
>JAXIVJ010015519.1:0-31357 GCA_036785665.1 Chirona hameri | reverse complement strand
GAGACAGAGAGACAGAGAGACAGAGGAGACAGAGAGACAGAGAGACAGAGAGACAGAGAGACAGAGAGACAGAGAGACAGAGAGACAGAGAGACAGAGAGACAGAGAGACAGAGAGACAGAGAGACAGAGATACAGAGAGACAGAGAGACAGAGAGACAGAGAGACAGAGAGACAGAGAGACAGAGAGACAGAGAGACAGAGAGACAGAGAGACAGAGAGACAGAGAGACAGAGAGACAGAGAGACAGAGAGACAGAGAGACAGAGAGACAGAGAGACAGAGAGACAGAGAGACAGAGAGACAGAGAGACAGAGAGACAGAGAGACAGAGAGACAGAGAGACAGAGAGACAGAGAGACAGGAGAGACAGAGAGACAGAGAGACAGAGAGACAGAGAGACAGAGAGACAGAGAGACAGAGAGACAGAGAGACAGAGAGACAGAGAGACAGAGAGACAGAGAGACAGAGAGACAGAGAGACAGAGAGACAGAGAGACAGAGAGACAGAGAGACAGAGAGACAGAGAGACAGAGAGACAGAGAGACAGAGAGACAGAGAGACAGAGAGACAGAGAGACAGAGAGACAGAGAGACAGAGAGACAGAGAGACAAAGAGACAGAGAGACAGAGAGCTAGAGAGCTAGAGAGCTAGAGAGCTAGAGAGCTAGAGAGCTAGAGAGCTAGAGAGCTAGAGAGCTAGAGAGCTAGAGAGCTAGAGAGCTAGAGAGCTAGAGAGCTAGAGAGCTAGAGAGCTAGAGAGCTAGAGAGCTAGAGAGCTAGAGAGCTAGAGAGCTAGAGAGCTAGAGAGCTAGAGAGCTAGAGAGCTAGAGAGCTAGAGAGCTAGAGAGCTAGAGAGCTAGAGAGCTAGAGAGCTAGAGAGCTAGAGAGCTAGAGAGCTAGAGAGCTAGAGAGCTAGAGAGCTAGAGAGCTAGAGAGCTAGAGAGCTAGAGAGCTAGAGAGCTAGAGAGCTAGAGAGCTAGAGAGCTAGAGAGCTAGAGAGCTAGAGAGCTAGAGAGCTAGAGAGCTAGAGAGCTAGAGAGCTAGAGAGCTAGAGAGCTAGAGAGCTAGAGAGCTAGAGAGCTAGAGAGCTAGAGAGCTAGAGAGCTAGAGAGCTAGAGAGCTAGAGAGCTAGAGAGCTAGAGAGCTAGAGAGCTAGAGAGCTAGAGAGCTAGAGAGCTAGAGAGCTAGAGAGCTAGAGAGCTAGAGAGCTAGAGAGCTAGAGAGCTAGAGAGCTAGAGAGCTAGAGAGCTAGAGAGCTAGAGAGCTAGAGAGCTAGAGAGCTAGAGAGCTAGAGAGCTAGAGAGCTAGAGAGCTAGAGAGCTAGAGAGCTAGAGAGCTAGAGAGCTAGAGAGCTAGAGAGCTAGAGAGCTAGAGAGCTAGAGAGCTAGAGAGCTAGAGAGCTAGAGAGCTAGAGAGCTAGAGAGCTAGAGAGCTAGAGAGCTAGAGAGCTAGAGAGCTAGAGAGCTAGAGAGCTAGAGAGCTAGAGAGCTAGAGAGCTAGAGAGCTAGAGAGCTAGAGAGCTAGAGAGCTAGAGAGCTAGAGAGCTAGAGAGCTAGAGAGCTAGAGAGCTAGAGAGCTAGAGAGCTAGAGAGCTAGAGAGCTAGAGAGCTAGAGAGCTAGAGAGCTAGAGAGCTAGAGAGCTAGAGAGCTAGAGAGCTAGAGAGCTAGAGAGCTAGAGAGCTAGAGAGCTAGAGAGCTAGAGAGCTAGAGAGCTAGAGAGCTAGAGAGCTAGAGAGCTAGAGAGCTAGAGAGCTAGAGAGCTAGAGAGCTAGAGAGCTAGAGAGCTAGAGAGCTAGAGAGCTAGAGAGCTAGAGAGCTAGAGAGCTAGAGAGCTAGAGAGCTAGAGAGCTAGAGAGCTAGAGAGCTAGAGAGCTAGAGAGCTAGAGAGCTAGAGAGCTAGAGAGCTAGAGAGCTAGAGAGCTAGAGAGCTAGAGAGCTAGAGAGCTAGAGAGCTAGAGAGCTAGAGAAGCTAGAGAGCTAGAGGCTAGAGAGCTAGAGAGCTAGAGAGCTAGAGAGCTAGAGAGCTAGAGAGCTAGAGAGCTAGAGAGCTAGAGAGCTAGAGAGCTAGAGAGCTAGAGAGCTAGAGAGCTAGAGAGCTAGAGAGCTAGAGAGCTAGAGAGCTAGAGAGCTAGAGAGCTAGAGAGCTAGAGAGCTAGAGAGCTAGAGAGCTAGAGAGCTAGAGAGCTAGAGAGCTAGAGAGCTAGAGAGCTAGAGAGCTAGAGAGCTAGAGAGCTAGAGAGCTAGAGAGCTAGAGAGCTAGAGAGCTAGAGAGCTAGAGAGCTAGAGAGCTAGAGAGCTAGAGAGCTAGAGAGCTAGAGAGCTAGAGAGCTAGAGAGCTAGAGAGCTAGAGAGCTAGAGAGCTAGAGAGCTAGAGAGCTAGAGGAGCTAGAGAGCTAGAGAGCTATATATATATATATATATATATATATATATATATATATATATATATATATATATATATATATATATATATATATATATATATATATATATATATATATATATATATATATATATATATATATATATATATATATATATATATATATATATATATATATATATATATAACCTACGAATATGACGTATGCATCTCCCACATACGCAAAAGTGAAATTGTAGGCACAGGTCAAGGTCAGTGTCGCACACGGTCACATTGTGCAAAATATATACGAAAGTCATGCAACATATGTTTTATGGGTTATTTTACACGTATAATTATATAGTAGCAGCCATTTTCACAACCTAACCTCATATAAGGTCAAGGTCAGGTCACATAAGATCCAAATGTGAAATTGATTAATCTAAATACAAAATGCATGTTCCTAGACCAGTTTTGTCTCCGAAATACAACGGTCGCATGTATTTATCTGTATATGGTCGCTAAAAGCCAAAACAAAACGCAACTTAAAAAAATGACGGCATGAGTTATTTATACTTAGCGAGTCACAACCCGCGCCGTGCGGTGCTCGGCGCCACCTTCGCCGCCCGGGGGGAGGTTCGACGCCACCCCCCCCCCCCCCCCATGAACTCGGCTCCTATGGGACGCAGACAACAACAAAAAAAAAACGAGAAAAAAACGTTCGAAAGGTCGCCAAAAATCATTTTGAAACTATTCCAGTTATTTTTGACGCAGGTCAATATAGCTCACCAGAGATCATCAAAGGTCAGATTTTCCAATTTTAGGACTTCGCTCCAGAAACCCCCAAATATCTCGGGAACTATTCTAGCTAGAAACAAACGAGAGAAGACAAAAAAAAAACAATCGAAAGCTCTTGAAAAATGCAATCGCCAAGGTGTCCTCGAATTTTAGCTCAGGTCAATAGTTTAGGCTCCAGAGGTCATCAGAAGTCAAAATGCTATTTTTTGGCAAAACTTTTTTTTCTCGAAAATCACTTTTTTTACAGAATAAAGATAAGGGAATCATTTTGACGCCATCGTGTTTGTTTCATCAAGGCACTTTCAATCATAGTCATGTTGACCAGGTTAGGTCAATTGAGAAATTGACCTCCGGTCAAGGTAACCCAAGTAGGTCATCTTGCATATTGGGAGATTTGTCTCGACGAGACAACACATTGGTGCCGGTGTCACTTCTCTATCTTCATTCGGTCAAGGGTTATGGACAAAAAAGTGTTGTGGCCTCGGATGAACTCAGCTGACCTTGTAGGGGTTACTGACCAAAATTATACCTGGATCATCAAGAATGGCTCATGATAACATAATCCAGACCGAATTGGACTAATATCATGCATATCCTCGGAATAGGAAGCATTTGAATATTTCACCATTGACTTATAATGGGGAGGTCACGAAATTGACCCGACCTTATGTCACCGATATCGAAAATCCGAGATAAACTAATTTTACGACATCGTGGTAACACGTAGGTAACACGTAAGTAAATACGACCTTATGAAATCCTGTAAGTTTGGAACTGATCGGTCAAAAACTGTGGATGTGGTACGACCGCAAACTTTTTGGAGGTGGCTCACGTGACCTGGCCTAGTGACCTGACCTGAGATGACTTGGTCAAGCATTTCCCAAAGAGATATAAAGGGCCCTCCCAAAGAGATATAAAGTTCCGCCCCTGCCCCTGGGTTTCTTTGCCCCTCCCCCCATCCGAAAATACCTTCCGCCGCCACTGAGCAAGCCTAGGAGATTAGTTTACTTCAAGAGAAATGTGATGACTTCGGACAACAGGCACGTGGACACTGAACACTTACCAGTGACCATGGCCAGTAACCAGTAAACAGTAAGAACAGTGGCCACTTGACCAGTACCCGGCCCTGCCCGACTTCAGTGGAGTGGCAGCTCTCGGTGTACATGTACTAGGCACACACCGTTACTGCGGCCAGTCCGGCTACTCCGGCCCATACCGTTAGTCTGCACCGGACAACACTAAGCCGAACCGGACCCGCCGCTCCAGCCCGCCCCACATCCAACCAGCCCACCCCACATCCAACCAGCCCGCTTCTTCAGCCCACCCCACATCCAACCAGCCCGCTTCTCCAGCCCACCCCCACATTCAACCAGCCCGCTTCTCCAGCCCACCCCAAATCCAACCAGCCCGCTTCTCCAGCCCACCCCACATCCAACCAGCCCGCTTCTCCAGCCCACCCCCACATCCAACCAGCCCGCTTCTCCAGCCCACCCCACATCCAACCAGCCCGCTTCTCCAGCCCACCCCACATCCAACCAGCCCGCTTCTCCAGCCCACCCCACATCGAACAAGCGCGCTTCTCCAGCCCACCCCACATCGAACCAGCCCGCTTCTCCAGCCCACCCCACATCGAACCAGCCCGCTTCTCCAGCCCACCCCACATCGAACAAGCGCGCTTCTCCAGCCCACCCCACATCGAAACAGCCCGCTTCTCCAGCCCACCCCACATCGAACAAGCGCGCTTCTCCAGCCCACCCCACATCGAACCAGCCCGCCCCACATCGAACCAGCCCACCCATATCGAACCAGCCCGCTTCTCCAGCCCACCACACATCGAACAAGCGCGCTTCTCCAGCCCACCCCACATCGAACCAGCCCGCTTCTCCAGCCCGCCCCACATCGAACCAGCCCACCCCACATCGAACCAGCCCGCCCCACATCGAACCAGCCCACCCCACATCGAACCAGCCACCCCACATCGAACCAGCCCACCCCACATCGAACCAGCCCGCTTCTTCAGCCCACCCCACACCGAATCATGAACCGCACAACCTTTGTCGCACCCGTTATATTGCGTGATATATTGCGGTCGTAACTTGAATTGATGTTATTACAGATTATTTGATGGATGTCAGGTTACTTTGCATTCGAGAACTAAAATGACGTCACAGGTTGATGTTACTTGCACTTGCGCAAAAACAAATCTAGTCTGTAATTAGTTGCATTTTAATCATTGGAAGTGCATTTGCTGGTTACCTGGTTTTGAGTTGGGTCTACTAACTAGGGAATACATTTCCGGTGAACAATGAACTCTAAACTCGCTGTTCTTTGTCACGGCACGGCACTGACGAAACACGGCGTCAATACAATCTTATCGAGTGGTGTACATGTCGTCGTCTATTCAGGGGTCTGATAAACGCATTGACACTTGTGATTCATATAGAAATGCAAGTGTGCGGTGCTTTTTTAATGGTACTTCTCTATTATCAGTCGTTGAACTTCGCGTTTTGATCATTATGAAGAACTTTAAAACTATCGAGTCAATTCAAACTTCGATATGTCTGTATAGAGAAATGCAGTTAATGTGAAACATGACATACTTTTTCCACCGTCTTGTGTCACTGGAAGTCGTCCAAGCTGGCTATGAAGTTAGAAATAGCCACGATGTAGCCAGAGTCACTCAGAACAGTCATGTGCTGCGAGACACCTTAGTAGTGAACAATGTAAGGCTTCACAGACATCCTAACGGATCGTCACTCCTGGTAAGACACCCGGAGCGGTACATTGTGAACACAGGTGAACACAGGTGGACATGTGACCTAGTACTGGTCTGTGGCGTACTCTACTGGCCGGCCGGCGCGGGCACTGGAGCGTGATGTAGGACAGGTGACTGTTCCACTCCAACTCTGACCGGCGCGGAGCGTGGTGTAGGACAGCTGACTGTTCCACTCCAACTCTGACCGGCGCGGAGCGTGGTGTTGGACAGGTGACTGTTCCACTCCAACTCTGACCGGCGCGGAGCGTGATGTAGGACAGGTGACTGTTCCACTCCAACTCTGACCGGCGCGGAGCGTGAGGCGGCCATTACGAACCATTAGCGACGGTCGCCCGGTCGCCGTGAGCCTGTGTGACGCCTGACCCCGTTCCCGGGGGCGGGTCCGCCTCAGGGCAGCAGGGCGGGTCACCTGACCCGGTCACCTGGCCTCGCTCCGCCGGCCAGGCCGCCCAGCAGGGAGGCGGGCCGGCCGGGCCGGCCGGGCTGGTCCTGGCGACCCAGCCCTCCCCGTCTCTCCAGTCTCCCAATGTCGTCAGCGGCCGTGTGGCCGTGTGTGTGTGTGTGTGTCGGCTGTCGTAATCAGGTCAGCCACGCGCGTGCCGCAGGCCGCAGCGCCGCCGCGTCGTACCACCGTCATCACACCGAGGCCTCGTCTCTGGCGGCGCGGCGCGCGAAAGGAGCGCGCGTGCCGCTCCCAGCGCAGCTGCCGCGGCTCCGCCATCAGGTGGAGGGCCGGCTCCCACGGCGGCCACCGGCTCCCACGGGGATGCAGCATGGTAACAATGACGCCGTGAGTCGCGGACGACAGCCCGCTGGCCGGCCTGTCGGTCCGCCTGTCGGTCCGCCTGCCCGCTGGCGTGGCTGAAAATGCTGCCGTGCGCGGCGGCTCGTGCATGGTCCGCGTGTTAGCGTAATGGAAGCCCATCGCGACGTTCCAGGAGCCGGTTACTGCTGTCCCACTGTAAATGATGATGTCGTGAAGTGCATGAAGCTCTACAGTCGTCGGATCATCAAACAGGAATGGGATATGCTTTCCAGCGTCAAACAAAGACACTTTCGCCACATGGGGAATGGAGAAACAGACACGTAGGTATGCAGGAACGCCACGAAAAGTGTGTGTGTGTGTGTGGGGGGGGGGGGGGGGGGGGGGAGGTGGGCAGTAAAACTTTGATCTCGCCTAGAGAGAAACCCAACCCAGTATGGAAGATTTCTTTGCAGATTTTAGCTCTTCTTGTCTTAGCGAATCTTTTGCCATAACAAAATCAATCACCAAGTAAAATACAATATTTTAGCCCACAAATGTCGAAAAGTGGGGGGTCATGCCCCCCCCCTGTTCCTACGCCTATGCACCGTATGTTTTGATGGATCTCACTCGTCGTGTTGAGTAGTTACTTTTGAGGTGCCCGGTAATGTCCAATGTTCAGTTAGTAAGAGCTGAGCTGAGTATTTTTCTGCTTGGCCTGCCGCCTTACGGCGATATCGGCCCTGTGGTCGAAGGGCGCCAGAGGCGCCCTTCGCTGCCATTTTTCTTCTTCATGATTTCTTTTTGTTTTGTTTTTCGGTGGTGATTTGGTTGACGGTTGATGAGTTGATAGGACAGTGGTGGTACGGATACAATTACAAATACAAATACAGTTACAAATACAAATACAATATTGACATAATGGTGGACAGTAGTTTACATATTATTTAGTGAGGTGAGTTTGGACCGTTAGATTATTTTTTTTTTCTCTCTCTCTCTCTCTCTCTCTCTCTCTCTCTCTCTCTCCTCTCTCTCTCTCTCTCTCTCTCTCTCTTTCTTTTTCTCTTTTTTTTCTCATCTGTTTTTTTTTTTTGGTCTCTTTTACAATATGGTGAACAGTGATAAACATACACTTCTACAATAGTGACATGCATGGGCAGGGTGGCGATTTACATTAGGTTTGTTTATGATGTGCTTTTCTACTTCGAATTGACTTCTTATGTTTACTTCTCTTCTTGTTAATATTGTAAGTATGTAGTTCTGTTTGATCTTGTTTCTTCTGCAGGTATTCGTTTTTATTGTTGATATTATATGTATGTTATTCTGTTTCTTCATGTTTTGTTCGTTATGTGTAGGGTGTGTTAGGTGGTTTGTTTATGTGTAGCTTGTTTTCTTCTGTAGTATTATTTGTATTTGTTTTTGTGTTTTTCTTCTTCTTCTTTTTCTTCTTCTTTCTTCTCGATAATCTTGTTGATAACGTTTTTATTTTTCTATCATCTTTCAGTCCTACTAAACTTGATTGCGTAGTTAGGACTTAGGATAATGTTTCTTCTTTCTTCTTGTTAATCTTGTTTTGTGTCTTTTTATATTATCTTTGGATCCTACTACCCTTGGTGCTGTAGTGTGGACTTTACTATAATTATCTGCTTCTATCTTGTAGCTTCGTTTTTTCTCTTTTCTTGTTTCTTGAAGGTATTCGATTGTGTTTCATATTGCTTTTGTTTGTTTACGTGATCTTATTCTTGGGATGTCTTGAGTCTTGTTTTATTTCTTTTCGCACTTCAGTGATGTATAATTAGGTACACGTACATTATGCATGGATACTATCTTTAGACCGTTTTTTTTTTGGACTTGGGGTGCCTCTTTTTTTCTCTTTCTTTTTTTTCTCTCTCTTTTTGTCCTTGGCGTTTATCTTTTGGTCTCCCCGTTTTTTTTCTTCATATATATATCTATGGATACCGTGGCGTACACTTATAAAATTCAGATTGTCACAGATAGTTGGAAAAATTGAGCCGGGAGGGCGGTGGCGGGACCGCGGTGGCGCGGCCGCACGTTGCCGTCCCGGTCACCGATGGTTTGGTTGGTTTGGCGGTGGCGCGGCCGCATGGTGACGTCACGATGACTGATGGTTTGGTTGATCACCGACTACAGTTGGTCAAGGAGTTTTGAATTGGTAAGAAAATCAAACAGTAGGTTTATTAATTCTGGGTGCTCGTTTCCCAGTATGGATCTCATGTTGACGTTGATGTGGTTTTGCTGGCAGTAGTGTGTAATTGGTAGTCTGTGTGTATTATATTGTGGGCATTCAATTAGGAGGTGTTTTATGGTTAGGGTGGTGTTTGTGCAGTTTTCACATGTCGGTTTGCTTGATTTTGTAAAGATGTATGAATGAGTTAGCTGTGTGTGTCCAATTCTCAACCTGGCCAGGGCTTTTTCCTGTCTTTTTGAGTTTTGATTTGCGGAACACCAGGGTTCTAATTTTGGGTGAATGTCTCGTAGGGATGTATTTGTATGATCCCATTGTATTTGTAGTTTGGCACGTATGTGTTTTCGTATTTTGGAGAAGTATTCTGTTGTGGTTGGATTCAAAGTGATGTAGTTTGTGTTACTGGTTGCTTTCTTGGCTTCCAGGTCTGCCTTTTCGTTTCCTAGTATGCCTGTGTGGCTGGGGAACCATAGGAGGTTTGGGATCTGATTTAGTGGAAGTGATTGCTGGATTTGGAAGATTTGTGCTATGAGTGGGTGTTGTTGTGTTTTGTTTGGGGTTATCGACACTAGTGCTGATTTGGAGTCTGAAATGATGATAGGGTTTGTTAAGTTTTGTTCTTTGATTGTCGCGTAGGCTGCGTATATTGCGTATAACTCCGCTGTGTATATGGAGCAGTAGTTTGGGAGTCGTGCTCTTAGTATTGTTATGAAGTTGTTGTTGGTTTGGAGTACTGCTGCTGATCCCGTTCTGTCTGGTGTTGTTTGTTTTGAGCCGTCCGTGTATATTAATGTGTGGTGTGGATGATTGTGTAGGAATTCCTGGAAGGATGCTTGTATTTCTGCATGGGTGTAGAGAGTTTTTGGTTTTTCAAGTAGTAGGATTACTTGAGGCGTAGGGATTTTCCACCATGGGATGGGTGGGGGTAGAAGTGTTGGTGTCATAAGGGGTAGGGCGAGTGTGTCTGTGTGGGCCTTGAATCTATTTCCGATTGTTCGGCGCTTGTTGGATGCATTTTTGTATTTTGGGTGTGACCGCCTCCATATAGCTTGAAGACATGGGTGACTAGGGATTTGTTGAATTTTGAAAAAGTATCGGAAGAGTGCTTCTGTTCGTCTTTCTTGTAGAGGAGGGATATCGTTGTATACGTGTAGGGAGGTGATGGGAGATGTTTTGAGGGCCGTGGTTATGATTCTCAAGCAGGTGTTTTGTAAAGTGTCTAATTTTTTTAAGTGTGTTTGTGTTGCGTTTTCAAAGACGATTGCAGAGTATTCCATAATGGGGCGTATTAGTGTGATATAAAGTTTCATGAGTGTTTTTCTGTCTCCGCCGTACTGGGTTCCCGATACCGCTTTGAGGATGTTAAGTCTTTTTGATACTCTGGTGCTGATGTCTTCAATATGGTGTTTGAAAGAAAGTTTATTATCGAAAGTTATTCCCAGGAATTTGGCTTCCGTTACAAATGGGACATTGTTATTACTGATTGTTAGTGGGGTGCAGTGTTCTGGTGTTAAGTTTCCGAATATAAGGCATTTAGACTTTCCGGGTGAGATGTGTAGGTTAAGAGGGGCGAGTTTGTTTTCGATGTGTGTAAGTGTTTTTTGTAGAGAGGCTAGTGCGTTGTTGTAGTGTACGTGGGAGGTCCAGGTAGCTATATCGTCTGCGTATATAGCAATCTTGGCCGGTTGGGGGATAGTGTAGAGTGTAGAGTTGAGCGCTAAAATAAATAGCAGGGGACTGAGGACAGACCCTTGGATTAGGCCGGTGGAAGGGAATTTGGTGTCAGATAGATGACCTGTATGTTTTACCTGAAATGTTCTGTTGCATAAGTAGTGATTTAGATAGTGGAGTAGGTGGCCCTGTATGTTTATTTGGTGTAAACATACAGGGCCACCTACTCCACTAAGTGAGAGGGGCATAATCCAGTCCGCCGCGAGCCATGACATATTGTTTGGTCAGTCTCAGTACACTGGCAGATCAATGGGGGGAGCAAAAGAGGGTCATAAGAAGAGGAAAAAACGTATGAAATCGGACGATAATTGGCTCAATCCCTGATTTTATAGAAAATCTAAGCAATTTGTACTTGGGAAAGTTCGTTCTGAATAATGAACTAATGAACTTGAAAACGAAATCCCATGCTATTTTTATTTTGTGAGCCTTTTTAGGATTTGCCTCCCTAAAAGCAACTTGTTGCTGTTCTGGATCCGCCAATGTATCAGTATATCGTCTGCACTGACAACTAAACAGTCGACCCTGGTTCGCCTGGACTGGCCACGTGCTGTGGGCCCGGGCCCGGTCCTGGCGTGTGGTCGGGACGGAACGTAACACACTGGACTGGCCACGTGCTGTGGGCCCGGGCCCGGTCCTGGCGTGTGGTCGGGACGGAATGTTACACACTGGGAGTGTGACTGGAGGACGCCGGCCGCCGGGGGCCCTCTCCGTCCCTGACGGAGATGTGCTGCGTCACTGGCGGATCCAGGGAGAAAGAAGGGGGGGATCAGGGGAAAATTTCTCCCCCCCCCACAGGAATCTGGGGGGGGGGCATTCAATACAAGTATCCCAAACCCCCCGCGCGTTCCATGTACTGAACGTGAAAACAATGATCTTAGGAGAAAACTTCATGAAAACGGATTTGTTTTTCTCTCGAGTAATTAAATTGGGAGTTTTTATGTATCCCTTTCTTTCAATGATAGACAAAACAGCGCACCTTATGAAATTCAAGCAGCCCTGGTGACACTTACCCGCGCCCCGCTGGGGTTGGGGTCGGGGGGGGGGAGAATATGCCCCCTCCCGGATTTTCTCAATAACTTGAACACTATGATAGATATCAACGTGAAACTTTCAGTACCCTATTCTGCATCAATTCTACGTCTTCTCACCAAATTAACATGAAATTAATGTAGTATTGGGGGAGATAATGACGTTTGAATGACGTCATGTCATGCCATTTTTGGTGGAAAAACAATAAATGTTTGAAAAAGCGTAGCAAATAGAGTTTTAAAGCAAATTGCACATAAAAACCGTCAAAAGAGAGGAAATGACATTCTCTTCAAAATGGCTATCTCGGATTTTCGAGAGATAAAAATTACCCCCCAGAAAATAAAAAAATTATGATTTTTTTTCAGGAAAAAATCCACAAAATCAATTTTTGTGAATTTGACAAGTGAATTTCTTTAACTCGAATACCAAAATAAGGTAACCGGCCCAAATTCGCGTAGGGGAAAAAATGGGTACTTTTTTGCCACAAAAAGATACCCCCTCCCCCACGGAGAGAGGCTGGATCCGCCAGTGTGCTGCGTACGGGTCGGAATCAGAGTTCGTCACGGGCCGGGCTGGCCCTATGGGTCATGGGCCGGACCTGGGCCGGGCCTGGGCCGAGCCTCAACTTTATGGAAATCATCGGGCTCTGGACGGTCCTGGGCTGAGAATGTTGAAGTAATGCGCGCAAGCTCAGGTCAGAGCTTAACAATATTTTAACCAGCAGTTCACTTCCACAGCAACGCACTGTTGCTGTGGCTGTGGCTTTTTGTTTTTTTGGTTAGCATAGTTGGTTAATTGTTTCACATTTATAGTATACTAGTAAACATGCTAGGATAATGATTGCAAATTTTGTGAAAATAATTATTTGCTTAATCTAAACGGGCCGGACCGGGCGTGGCCTGAATATTATGAATTTGACCGGGCCTGGTCCGGGCCTGGGCTTGGTGTTCATAGGCCCGGGCCGGGCCGGGTTGGGTTGGGGATTGGTGGGCCCGGGCCGGACCGGGTTGGAGGTTGGTGGGCCCCGTGACGACAGTGGTCGGAATGTGTGTTCATAGGCCGGGGCCGGGCCGGGTTGGGGATTAGTGGGCCCGTGACGAACACTGGTCGGAATGTGTGTTCATAGGCCGGGGCCGGGCCGGGTTGGGGATTGGTGGGCCCGTGACGAACACTGGTCGGAATGTGTGTTCATAGTCCCGGGCCGGACCGAGTTGAGGATTGGTGGGCCCGTGACGAACACTGATCGGAATGTGGAGCGGCAGCGGGATGTGGCCGAGTGTCCGTCCCGCGTCCCGGCCCGGGTGTGGGTCCGGGGATCCACCGGGTCAGCTCCCAGTGTGTCCATGTGCCTCACTGGCAGCAGCTGCGGGGCTGCGGGACACATTCTGCTGATCCCCGGCACTCAGACTGGATGTGTGAAGCGCTCGGAACGGGGAAATCGATCAACCTAATTCAGCCCCCTCACTACCTGAGGAACTTACTGACAGCACTTACAGCAGCACTTACTATATGACTCTGAATTGGAAGTAGAACCCTGAATAGGAAAAAGGCATTCCTGGACTTAGTAACACGCATTCGAAGAGGTGGCACTGCTGCAGGACCATTCGTTCCGTTATTTTGCATAACTCTGAATTGCATGCTCCAGGTGGGAGTCCTGGCCTCCGCTTTGCATGATCGCTTTGCAAAAACATAAAAATATAGCAGGGAGTGATGTGCCCCAAACTGATTGCTATCTCTACTATTTTTAGAATTGTGGTTACGAGCGAGCGCTTCGCGCTCGCTCGTCTTTCCGTGGTGTATGGGAAAAATCTGAATATGAGCGGCCCGACCCGACCCGACCCGACCAGACCCGACCCGGCCCGGCCCGTGGCGACGCTTTTGACAAGCTATCTATCTCTGCAACCACACGTCCGATTGACAAGCGGACTTCTTTGCTGAGCAGCCCCATCCAATCTACCCTGTTTGAGACCGGTGCTGACTCATGTGGGTGACTACCACTGCGCGTGGCGCGTGGCGCATGCGGGGTGTTGGAAGGTGTTCCCTCGCAATAACTCCGCAACGGCTGAGCCGATTGTGTTCAAATTTGGTGTGTGGTTAGGGACCCCTCAGCCGCCACTTTCCCACAAGTTATTGGCGGGGTGCCTCTGCACGTGCGCACGTGCACACCCCTATTCTATATCGCAGGAATGGCTGAGCCGATTGTGTTCAAATTTGGTGTGTGATTAGGGACTTCTCAGCCGCCACTTTCCCACAAGTCAGGGGTGGGGTGCTTCTGCACGTGCGCACGTGCGCACCCTTTTTGTATCTCAGAAACGAATTGCCCGATGGAGTTGAAATTCACCATACATTTCCTTCGCGCTCGCTCGTTCATCGCCAACTACGGCGCCTTACTGGTATTTAACATAATGGAGTCACACGGGATCACTGGCGGATCCAGTCGTCGTTTTTTGTGGGGAGGGGGGGGGGGGGGGCAAATCGGTGGGAGGCACTGGCGGATCGAGCCTCTCTCCGTGTAGGGGGGACATCTTTTTGTGGCAAAAAGGTACCTCCATTTTTTCTCCGCGGATTTTGGCCGATCACCTTATTTTGGTATTAGAGCTTAAGAAATTAACTTCAAATTCACAAAAATTTATTTTGTGGATTTTTTCCGAAAACTTTTATTTTATTTTATTTTTGGGGTTCAAAAACCCCAAATGTCGGAAATCCGAGATAGCCATTTTGAGGATAATGTCATTTTCTTTTTTTTTACGTTTTGTATTTGCAATTTGCTTCAAAAGTCTATTCTCTACGATTTTGCAAACATGTATCGTTTTTCCACCAAAAATGGCATGGCACGACGTCATTACAACGTTATTATCTCCCAAAATACTACATCAATTTCATTGAAAGTTGGTGAGAAGACTTGGACTTGATGCAGGATAAGGTATCGAAAGTTTCATGCTGATATCTATAATAGTTTTCAGGTTATTTGGAAAATCCGGGAGGGGGCAGATACTTCTGATAAGATTTGAACTAGAAGTACCTATCTCACCTAGGTACCTACCTATAGTTTGTTTTGTTTTGATTGCACAACTGCCATTGGGACCTTCGTGAGCAGCACACGTGAATTTTGTACACACCGTTGTCACGCGTCTCGAAAAGTTATTTGGTTTGGTTTGTGGACCAAGCACCGTATCCTCTTGGGACCAAGGTGCTAATTGGAACTCTCACCCTCTTCCGAGGGGTATGGGGAGCCGGGCAGACTTTTTCAAAGGCCCGCCGAGAGATTGAACCCCGGTCCCCGGCACACAAGGTAAGTATCTTACCACTGCGCCGAGTTGCTCCCCCGAAAAGTTATTTCCACAAAAGCAACGCGTAATTTTTTACAACCATTTGCGCCAAAATAGAGTGTAGATTTGATTCCAAATGTATACCATATGAAGTGTTCTTCCTACATGTAAAACAAAAAGGTTTGTTCGAGCTTCAATTCCGACTGGCAGCTTGCTGGCCTGCCATTTTCTCGTCCAGAGGCCATTCTTATAAAAAAAATCGAGCTATACCTCTTTTTTGTTTTTAAAGAATGGCCTCAGGACCCGGCGCTGGAGATGTTTAGGGTCGAAACAGCGCCTCGGAAATGCAGCATCAAAGCCAAATAATATGCAAGTATTTTACACACTGCACAGTGGGGCCTTTTGCCGATTAGTGTATAGCTCAAGTTTGTTCACCATTGACTCACGTGCTTGTGTGGAAAAGCTTAAAACATATTTATTTGTGGTCGATTGTCCATAAACTGGAGTTTATGGTAAGTAGGTCACGTGACCTGGAGTTTATGGTCAGTAGGTCACGTGACTAAGCCAAATTGTCGAGACTTGATGCTTATCTATCGCTTGCTGCAGCTGCACACTAAATCGCTTTGAGAGGACTCGCGCTTCAAAATTCACAGTTTGAGGCCTCGACTTCGTCTCGGGCACAAACTGTGAATTTTGTCACGCTTGTCCACAAAACTATATTAGCTGAAATTAATTCATGACGGCCACGCCGTCAACCGCAGTCCAACCACCTGAGGGATACCAGCTGAACCAGCTGCGGCGCACATTTTGCGCGCATTTTGACAGCACAAACAGTTTAAGGTCAGGTCTGGTCACACAGTAATGACGTCATAATGCACGGTAGTCTGAGTTATACGGTATCTGCACGGTAGCCTGAGTTATACGGTATCTGCACGGTAGTCTGAGTTATACGGTACCTGCACGGTAGCCTGAGTTATACGGTACCTGCACGGTAGCCTGAGTTATACGGTATCTGCACGGTAGTCTGAGATATACGGTACCTGCACGGTAGCCTGAGTTATACGGTATCTGCACGGTAGCCTGAGTTATACGGTATCTGCACGGTAGTCTGAGTTATACGGTACCTGCACGGTAGTCTGAGATATACGGTACCTGCACGGTAGCCTGAGTTATACGGTATCTGCACGGTAGTCTGAGTTATACGGTATCTGCACGGTAGCCTGAGTTATACGGTACCTGCACGGTAGTCTGAGATATACGGTATCTGCACGGTAGTCTGAGCGCCGTAAGGTGCTTTCGCGCTGCAGCCGTTTTATTTGCGTTAGTTTGGACTCAGGATGGTCATGATAGTCAGATTCGGCTGCTGATAGCCAGTCATGAGATTCATCAGGTCACCGGCTAAGGTCATGTCAGGTCACTGAGGAACCATTTGATGTTGCTTAACCTTTTTCTTTGTTCGTCGATTTGTATGGACCTGGCGTGCCGTAATTAACATATGAAGCCTCAAAAACATTCGAAAACCTTGCGATTGTCATCAAAAGACGGCCCTCTCAAATTTCCAGATTTGTTTTCATTTCCAATTTTCGAAATTTCCTAAATTCAAATTTCCAGCAAATTGGCTGTAGCAATCAAAGGGGCGAGTAGGGGCGCGGTTTCCGGGTTGGGACAACATCAGCACATTCTGGCGACTACGCTGGTAGGTGTCTCGAAGCGTCACTCGCCGTCAAACGATATATAAACTTACATTTACATGTTAGGGTTGATCCTCATTTTAAAGCAGAGCACAATGTATGCAAGACTCGGGGGATTTTGCTTGGTTCGTTAAGATTTGCAATGAAATAAAATAAAATGAAAAGTGAAAAAGCGGTTTTGTTAAAATTAGTCAAGGAAAATGAACGTACAACCAGCCAAATGTTGTGCATGTATTTCGCCTGAAACGGGTGATCTGGCGCTTCCGTCCACAAACTTCAGTTTCGGTCGCGTTTTTCATATGCTAGCAAAGGTTAATGGGGAAAACCAATGCTAGATTCGCAAAAATTCAGAGAATTTCGGTTCCGGGCAGTGCAGTTTGAAGGGAAAATGGGAACCTTATTTGTGTAATCCGGCAGGCTGTAGGGCGCACTGTGCACTGCTCAAACAAAACAAATTTCCAGTCCTGAGGCAATTCTTATTTTAAAAAAATCGAGCCAGCGGCTCGATTAAAAAAAAAATTGTCTCTATTGATCTTTTTCAAGCCTGATTTGATGGTAAGAGCCGTGTTTTCCAAAATTTCCCCGTTTTTCACTGTGAATATCTGGATTTGGACTGCTGCAAAGTCAATTTTTACGATAAATTGTTAACTCTTTTTTTTGGGGGGAGGACATGTTGGTCCCCCCTTTTCAGGCTTTGGGGGCATGGCCTGGTCCCCGGGGGGGGGGGGCAGGCTATGCCAGTGCACGGGATAGACCTGAGTACTCCTAAGTCCTAAGTCCTACCTACCTTTAACGGGTAGGACAACTAACAAAATGAGGGCATTTCATTGTTGGGTGGATTTACACATTTTGACTGACGAAATGCAGAGAAGCAAGCCAAGGTTTATACCTAGCGTGCGAATATATTCCATTGAATGTATTTGCATAAGTACCTATGCGTCACATATCAGCGAAATAATAGCCTTTGCACTGCAGCTGCTTTATTTTAGCACCGCGTTCACCAGCGTCTGCAGGCATTATCCTCACACCTGCCCAGCACTCAGCTGGACAATATTGCGCCCATCCACGGCGCACGTCTCGTAAGCAGTGCTGGATGATCCCACGTGGTATGCAGTGCCATCGTTTGCACTGCAGCCGCGCCACTTAGCTAATCGTTTTTCAGCACGCACGCTATCTCGGTGAAGAGGCCACGACCCGACCCGGCGCTGCCGACTCGCGTGCGCCGCACGGCTTACGGCTGTCCCCGCGCGGCAGCGCCGTCACGGGTTGAGGGTGTCCCTGACCCGCTAATGTCCGCCGGATAAGCAGCGGGCGTCGCATGCGAGGGATGCGGCCCGCGGCCCGCGGCCCCCGGCTCTGGCTCCGCTGGCGTGACGCCCAGGCGGCTTGTTTATCGAGGCAATTTGGCGATGTGCACGTGCATATTTCAGTGGAGGTTCCTGCGTCAGTCGTCGGAGATTAGTGTGGCCTCTGGGCTTCGGCTTGTTTGGTGGGTGCATGATCTATAAGCATCCACGACAGGGGAGCTTTAAATAAGCAGTACTCGTCTGCGGTTCGATTTAACGCTCGGCCGCTGGTACTCGCTTGTTCCATCTCCATGTCTCACCAAATCCTAGATAAGAAAATAACCAAATGCACGATCTAGATTATACAAAAGCAAGCATGCAAGGCCTTATCTTAAATCGCCTCTTCAATCCCAACCCAGGAATCTTGTCTTGCTACAAACTGCACACAAATGGATTTTGGGTCCTATTGTTCAGGATTGTTCATAGATTCTAAAATATCGCTGAAAATGGATTCGGGGAACATCTTCAAGCATGTTTCATCGGGACTGACATTTATTTTTAAATTGGCTAGTAGAAGTCCAAATTGTTACCTTATCGTCTTTCAAAACCGGACGAATAGTGTAAAATCTGACACAGATCTAAAAGCAAACAGCTTACGTCTCATACCAGACCTATTGGCCGATAGAACGTAGCATTCGTCAATCGCACGTCTCTGAATTATTAGTGGAAAATATTTCGCTGACAAGATTTCAAAACATAATTTTCTTGTTTTTGTTTCTTACCTTTGCTATTTCCATGATTGGGGAAATGCACCAAGCTTATGGCCCAATACTCGTTTTGATGATGATGTCAGTGATTTGTCCCATTGTCGTTTCGAAACAGTTGCTTTAATTATTTCCGAAGAATATATGAAGAATAAGCGACTTTCATGTCAGTTGGTGATCCATCCCAGCCATCTATTATGAATGAAGACTTCCAGTAATCGAGCGAAAGGTCAACCCATGACATTTCTAGTTTGGAGGCTTTTAGTCATTTACAAATGTGTGATTGTGAAGATTCCCATGATCGATTCTGCCTTTCATTCTATTTTTATGCTAAAATAATATATATTTCTGATAAACAGTGTTAACTAAAATAAATACTGATATATACTGTAAATACTGCAAATATTACTGATAATTTGTTCGCCTCGACATAACTGTTGAAAAGCAGAAAATAAAAGCTACCCGTTAGATACAAAACTAAGAGTTGTTTACATCGTTATTGAAATACTTTTCACAACTTCAGAAAACTTCATCGCTAGTATTGACAAGGAATCTTGATATTGACCAGCACGGGGCTTTGAGACCTGCTAGGTTCACGCAATTAATGTAGTCTACAAAGGTTCATAAAGCTCCTGTTTGCACTGAAACATTTTAAAAGAAGCGTCGCAAACAGCATGCGTTGTGAACATATGTTCTTGGATGAAGTCGAAGCAAACGCGTTTTTCGTTACTTTTCCGCCACGGAGAACGGGAAGGGACATAGTTCACCGTCGTACGCTGACGTGTCAGCCACTTTATATAGGTTGCCCCTTTTCAGTCACATTCGAAGCTACAGGCAAAACTTTTGGCAATCACAATGTATGTATATTTATGTATATTCATAACTTTGGTGATGAAAGATCGACAGGCGTGCATACCGACAGTCAATGATGAATCTCCAGGTGTGCAGGAACACTCATGGACGAGGTTTCCGTCTCTGAATTAGCCCCAGTACTTATTAATCGAAAAGGGGAAAAAAACTGGTCCGGTGCATCAGGAGCTATGACACATCGCCGATGACCTGGCGGTGTGTTTGCTGGCTATAAGTCTGCTGCAGCACGACACTGAAGCTGAAGCCACAGATGGCTGAGTCCTGGGCTGGGCCGCGGGTCACGACGACGGCATATTTGGGCATATCGTCGTATGTTGTGCACGATTGTGACGAATGAGTACGCCACAGGCAGAGTTCGCAAAATGATCAAACCAGTTGCCATATTTTCAGTTGGTCCCATTCACACCTGTGAATGTAATGAGCATGCGCATGTTTTAACCAATCTCTTCGGGTCTGTAATTCCCGAGTTTTTATACCACATATTTACTTCGATTTAATTTGACTGCGTGCTTTTCACAGCACGGCATCAATATATAGAACAAGGTAGCCCTGACAATCTGTTGCTGTGTTCCAGCCCGTCGCGGTCTGCCGGAGGCGCCATGGCCGTACCGCCCAGGGCACCCGATGCAGGATGTAGTCAGACCTTTTAGTTACACGCAGGCGGAAGGCATATCGTTGGCCGCGCCCGCTCGCCATTACCCCGCCGGGCTATTATAGCTCCCGGACGGCGAGGCCGCCGCGCGCGTATAGAACGTCCGGTGCCGAGGACAGAGTCCGGTGCCGCGGACAGAGTCCGGTGCCGCGGACAGAGTCCGGTGCCGAGGACAGAGTCCGGTGCCGAGGACAGAGTCCGGTGCCGAGGACAGAGTCCGGTGCCGAGGACAGAGTCCGGTGCCGAGGACAGAGTCCGGTGCCGAGGACAGAGTCCGGTGCCGCGGACAGAGTCCGGGGCCGAGGACAGAGTCCGGTGCCGAGGACAGAGTCCGGGGCCGAGGACAGAGTCCGGGGCCGAGGACAGAGTCCGGTGCCGCGGACAGAGTCCGGGGCCGAGGACAGAGTCCGGGGCCGAGGACAGAGTCCGGTGCCGAGGACAGAGTCCGGTGCCGAGGACAGAGTCCGGTGCCGAGGACAGAGTCCGGTGCCGAGGACAGAGTCCGGTGCCGAGGACAGAGTCCGATGCCGCGGACGGAGTCCGGTGCCGAGGACAGAGTCCGGTGCCGAGGACAGAGTCCGGTGCCGAGGACAGAGTCCGGTGCCGAGGACAGAGTCCGGTGCCGAGGACAGAGTCCGGTGCCGAGGACAGAGTCCGGTGCCGAGGACAGAGTCCGGTGCCGAGGACAGAGTCCGGTGCCGAGGACAGAGTCCGGGGCCGAGGACAGAGTCCGATGCCGCGGACAGAGTCCGGTGCCGAGGACAGAGTCCGGTGCCGAGGACAGAGTCCGGTGCCGAGGACAGAGTCCGGTGCCGAGGACAGAGTCCGGTGCCGATGACAGAGTCCGGTGCCGAGGACAGAGTCCGGGGCCGAGGACAGAGTCCGATGCCGCGGACAGAGTCCGGTGCCGAGGACAGAGTCCGGTGCCGAGGACAGAGTCCGCTGCCGAGGACAGAGTCTGGTGCCGAGGACAGAGTCCGGTGCCGAGGACAGAGTCCGGTGCCGAGGACAGAGTCCGGTGCCGAGGACAGAGTCCGGTGCCGAGGACAGAGTCCGGTGCCGAGGACAGAGTCCGGTGCCGATGACAGAGTCCGGTGCCGAGGACAGAGTCCGGGGCCGAGGACAGAGTCCGATGCCGCGGACAGAGTCCGGTGCCGAGGACAGAGTCCGGTGCCGAGGACAGAGTCCGGTGCCGAGGACAGAGTCCGGTGCCGAGGACAGAGTCCGGGGCCGAGGACAGAGTCCGGTGCCGAGGACAGAGTCCGGTGCCGCGGACAGAGTCCGGTGCCGCGGACAGAGTCCGGTGCCGAGGACAGAGTCCGGTGCCGAGGACAGAGTCCGGTGCCGCGGACAGAGTCCGGTGCCGAGGACAGAGTCCGGTGCCGAGGACAGAGTCCGGGGCCGAGGACAGAGTCCGGTGCCGAGGACAGAGTCCGGTGCCGAGGACAGAGTCCGGTGCCGCGGACAGAGTCCGGTGCCGAGGACAGAGTCTGGGGCCGAGGACAGAGTCGGGTGCCGAGGACAGAGTCCGGTGCCGAGGACAGAGTTCGGTGCCGAGGACAGAGTCCGGTGCCGAGGACAGAGTCCGGGGCCGAGGACAGAGTCCGGTGCCGAGGACAGAGTCCGGGGCCGAGGACAGAGTCCGGTGCCGAGGACAGAGTCCGGTGTCGAGGACAGAGTCCGGTGCCGAGGACAGAGTCCGGGGCCGAGGACAGAGTCCGGGGCCGCGGACAGAGTCCGGTGCCGAGGACAGAGTCCGGTGCCGAGGACAGAGTCCGGGGCCGAGGACAGAGTCCGGGGCCGAGGACAGAGTCCGGGGCCGAGGACAGAGTCCGGTGCCGAGGACAGAGTCCGGGGCCGAGGACAGAGTCCGGGGCCGAGGACAGAGTCCGATGCCGCGGACAGAGTCCGGTGCCGAGGACAGAGTGGCGGGACTCGGCGGTTACAGCCTGCAATCATAGCAGTCACTGCAGGATGGATGGTGCATCATCGCCGCAGGCACTGTGGGATGACATCCCTGTTCGGCTATACGGTATGCCAACTTGTCATGGGCTATGTTGGAGGTATCCATCCTGTTAATGAGTTTACGCTTATAACCTCCTTTGGCAGTTTTTTGTTTTAAAGTTGGCCTACCTGCAATGCTGTGTTTTGCTTCTCCGCTTACTTGTGCCCGCTTATTAGAGGGAAATAATGACCCTTGTCCACAACAATGGAGTTAGCACTTTAAATTGGGAGAGGAGACAAACTTATATTACATCCATTCACATTAAGCATTTAAATATCTCTAACCGAAGTTATTTCAATTTGAAAACGTTTAAGCGTTCCACGCTGAAAACAACGTTATTGGGAAGTACTTGACACATTTTTGGGTACTTAAATGTTTTCCTGCTCATTGTAAATTCATATTTGAATATAATTCGCCAATAACTCTGAAATGTGCCTTGTCTAACGTTACTGTGGATTTGGATTAGCTCAAACATAAATAGTTTTCTTCAATTCATAAAAAGTGTTTGAAAATTGCTCTTCACTTTGGTTACTCATGCCTTTGGTATTTCGTAGCAAAAATCCATTTTGATGATGATGATGATTGGGGCTTACGGGCGCCACAACTATACCCAGGTTATTTGGCGCCCATACCAGGCACGTAGCCAGGATTTCGTCCAGGGGGTGCGGCGCCTCGAAAGGGCCCCTTCCCGAGCGCTGAAAGGGCCCCTTCCCAAGCGTTGAAAGGTCGTCCAAACAAAACGGATGAAAAAGCACGTTACAAGGATGGAAAATGCAGTATGACAGGTATGGCATGGGCCATACCAACTTTTAGGACCTGGAGTTAGCAAACTGCCATATCAACTTTGGAACCAGCGACACCAATTTGGAATCAGCTATACCAACTTGGAATATTTTTTTAAGCTCAAGACCTGGAACTCTTAAACAAATTTTGCCGCAGGGCGTCGCGAATTTGTTTAGTCGTATGCCCTAGATATGCATTATCATCAATGCGTCACATTGCTTATGGTGCGGACCTCTAAAATGTTATTGTGCATTTAAAAGTGTGTTACAAAAATGCTAAAGTGAACTATTTTGCCCAATTATATAGGAAAGTAGCAACATAACACATAAATGCGCCGATAAACGGCCTTTTTTGTTCTAACCCGCATATAATTTAATTTGTAGTTAAAGGAAATAGTTCACCTTATAAAATTTTCCCAGACACGATTTTATTATATTTTTAATACAATTTCTTTTTATATTGTCAAAAATGGCCTTATATCGCGCCGATTCAGGACAGAAGGTCGTAAATTATTATTGTTTATTAAAACTATATGCATACTCTCTGAGTCAGAGTCCTGACGTCACGCGAATTTAAAAAATGGTGCAGCCAATCCGATTCGAAAGTAGTCGCGTAAGGATAGACTCGCATTGGAGATGTGCCAACCGGCGTCCGGCGGTTCGCTTGCTAGCACCAGCTGCAAGCTGATTGGCTGATGGTATAGCCTCTGCCCGGGCTAGAACCAGTACAACATTCTTTCGCCAGCACCGCATTCCTTCACCAAAAAGTCAAATATATTCGGCTGGAGAGTCTTTCCAGTCAAGAAAACTTGCAGATAGGGGTTTCCCAACACGGGCTACAAAACTGCTATCTCAGTTTAAAACTAATGTTGAAGGTGAACTATTTCCGAGGCGAAATTTTTTACGTTTTATTCCCTGGATAACTGCATTCTTACTGTTGAAAGGCCCAGGGTCCCTTCAGATCGTCTAGGGGCCCCTCCGATCTTTTCAACGCCCTTCTGACTTGTTCAGGGACTCGTATGGGATCCGCGAAAGGACATGATGTGGAGTGGGTGATATATATTAAATACAAAGAGGCCTTACTCTGCAATACAATTTAAAATCGGAGCTTGCGGGTATATTGTAACACCTTTCGTTAGCGATTAAGAGGCATTCGGTAACATGTCATAGCTCATCTTAAAGACGAGCAATGACCTGTTACCAAATGCCTCTTAATCGCTGACGAAGGGTGTTACAATATACCCCAAAGCTCCGATTTTAATATTTTCTTGTGGAGTAAGCCCTCTTTGTATTTAATCTTCATCTGGGATTTCTACGTGCTTTGGATCCTTCCGGTATGGCCAGGGACTCCTCTGACCTTCCAAGAAGCCCCTCTTGTATGTCAAGGGGCCCATTCGGCCTGTTCAGAAGTCCTTCCGACCTGGCCAGGGACTGAACTGGCTGCTTTGTCACCCTGCCGACATGCTCAGGGGCCCCTCCGACCTGCCCAGGGGCCCCTCCAGTCTGGCTAGGAACTCATCCGGCATGTTCAAGGGCCCTTCCGACCGGCCCAGGGACCGTTTCGGTCTAACCAGGGGCCCCTCTGACTTGCCCAGGAGCCCCTCCGATCTGCCCAGCGACTCTTCTGGTCGGACTGCGCTGGCTGCTTTGTCGCCCTGCCAACATGCTCAGGGGGCCCTCCTACCTGCCCTGGGGGCCCCTCCATGCTGGCTAGGGGCCAATTCGGCATGTTCCGGGGTCCTTCTTACCCGCCCAGTGGCCCTTTCGGTCTGGTCAGGGGCTCCTTCGATCTGCACAGGGGCATTTTAAACTTTCCAGAGCCCCTCTGGTCTGTCCAGGGGCCCTCCAGACTTCTAAGGGACCCTTTCGATCTGGCAAAGGATTGCGCTGGCTGCTTTGTCGCCTTGCGACATGCTCCAAGGGCCCTCCGACCTGTCCTGGGGCCCCTCCGTGCTGACTAGGGGCCCATTCGGCATATTCAGGGACCGTTCTGACCCACCTAGGGGGCCATTTCGGTCTGGTCAGGGGCCACTCTGACCTGCACAGGGGCCCTTTTAACTTCCCAGGGGCCCTCTGGGGTCTGCCCAAGGGCCCTCCAACCTGCTCAGGGGCCCTTATGATATGGACAGAGACAGTGCTGACTGCTTTGCCGCCCTGCCGACATGCTCAGGGGCCTCTCGACCTGCCTAGGGGCCCCTCTGTGCTGGCTAGGGGCCCATTCAATAAATCAAAAGGTCAATATTTCCCTCCCTGATTTCCCTCCCTGATGAACCTACGCAAGAAATGTTGCTTCAATGTTTTGACCATTTTGATTGTTAGTCTCATATATCTATCGAAAATTGAGCATTAAATTTAAGATAGCATTTAGGCTTCTGATATAATACGCACAACCACATATATTGGCTTTCTTATCAGTTACAGCTGAAGTTGTTGGGCCTTTGGCGGTAATCCTCGATATCGTCCTTTCTGATACACTGTCAGTGTGCCTTGTTCGTCCACCTCAGCAGTTGGCCAAAGACTACTTCATTGACAAATGGCAGAAAACTGTAGTGATGTAAATCAGTGTTCGTCACGGGCCCACCAACCCCCAGCCAGGCCCGGCCCAGGCCCATGAACACCAAGCCCAGGCCCGGACCAGGCCCGGTCAAATTCATAATATTGAGGCCCAGGCCCGGTCCGGCCCGTTCAGATTAAGCATATCATTATTTTCACAAAATTTGCAATCATTATCCTAGCATATTTACTTATATACTATAAATGTGAAACAATGAACCAACTATGCTAACCAAAAAAACAAAAAGCAACAAGCCACAGCACACAGCAACAAAAAGCCACAGCAACAGTGTGTTGCTGTGTAAGTGAACTGCTGGTTAAAATATTTTTGAGCTCTGACCTGAGCTTGTGCGACGCGCGCATTACTTCAAAATTGTCAGACCCAGGCCCATCCAGAGCCCAGTGATTTCCTTAAAGTTGAGGCCCGGCCCAGGCCCAGCCCAGGCCCAGCCCATGTCCCATAGGGCCAACCCAGCCCATGGCGAACTCTGATGTAAATCGGAGTCCAAATTTTTGGACGTCCGAAAATAGTCCGATTCCGATTTGGACTTCGGTCGGTCAGCCACAGATATTTTGGTCAATTTTCTGTCAAGGCATATAGATCACAATTCGCGCATTTCCCTACCTTACAGGTCTTTGCACCTTACAGACAGTTAATTGGATGATCCTTTGATGTTTTCTAACTAAGTGTGGTAAGATTGATGTATTCAAATGAGAAATTGAAACAAAGATGATGTGATGGTAATTGTGGACATGAAATAAAGTAAAAACATCACTAATTGACATGTATAAGATGTTTTAAAAATTGGACTATTTTCGGACTCTTGGACTCATCGCGACACTTTTCGGTCAACATTGCCATATTGGATCAGACATGATTGGGCAAATTTCCGAATCTTACACCACTAGAAAACAGCATTGAGTCATACGCATACTGACACTTTCCCGCACCTTTACAAACCAGTAAGGCGCCGTAGTTGGCGATGAACGAGCGAGCGCGAAGGAAATGTATGGGGAATTTCAACTCGATCGGGCAAGTAGTTTCTGAAATACAAAAAAAAGTGCGCACGTTCAGAGGCACCCACCTTTGTATTGTGGGAAAGTGGGGGCTGAGAGGTCCCTAACCACACACCAAATTTGAACACAATCGGCTCAGCCGTTCCAAAGATATATAATAGGGGTGTGCACGTGCGCACGTGCAAAGCCATCCCACCCCGGACTTGTGGAAAGGCGGCGGCTGAGAGGTCCCTAACCACACACCAAATTTGAACACAATCGGCTCAGCCGTTCCTGAGATACAGAATAGGGGTGTGCACGTGCGCACGTGCAGAGACACCCATCCCTGACTTGTGGGAAACTGGCGGATGAGAGGTCCCTAATCACACACCAAATTTGTATTTGAACACAATCGGCTCAGCCGTTCCGGATATATAGAATAGGGGTGTGCATGTGTGCACGTGCAATCACCCCACCCCCGAGATGTGTGAAAGCGGCGGTTGAGGGGTCCCTAACCACACACGAAATTTGCACATAATCTGCCCAGCCGTTGCGGAGTTATTGCGAGAAAATACTTTTCAACACCCCTCAAGCGGCACGCGCCACGCGCAGTGGTAGTCACCCACATGAGTCGACACTGGTCTCAAACGGGGCAAGTTAGATGGGGCTGCTCAGCAAAGAAGTCCGCTTGTCAATCGGACGTGCGGTTGCAGAGATATGAGCTTCTCAAAAGCGTCGCCACGGGCCGGGTCGGGCCGGGCCGGGCCGCTCATAATCAGATTTTTCCCATACACCACGGAAGGAGGAGCGAGCGCTTCGCGCACATACATGGTGCTGAAGTACTTACAAAATACGGAAAAAGTAGCCGAAAAGGACAACCACCACCGCATTCCATTTATACTATATTTACCAGAAATTCGTCTAAAAATCGCAAAATCAGTGATGTTTCAGCATTCATAGAAAAATGGAGAAATGTTCGCGTCTTTCCAATCCTTTAACTTAATTAAGCCCCTCGATCCCTCTGTGCCGCTGGACTTAAAGACATTCCCTTACCGGAAAGACCACTCCCCTCGCTTGCAGGCAACTCTTGAGTACGTTCTGGAATATGGTTAGGTGCATCTTTTTTCTTTAAAAAAAACAACAACAGCTCTCATGAACGTCTATGAAGTTGGGCATAGTTAACACCCAATGACGTAACCCGAACTCAGCTAACCAGAACTATATCGATTATAATATACTATAGATAACTTTGTCATTAATGGCTACGATCGGCCTTGCTATACTTGACTTATTGACTACATGGAAAGTTTCATTAACATTGTAATGTGCTATGTGATTGAGCATGGGCACGTTATCAAAATCTGTTTAATGTTTAAATGTTTCTGACGACTAGCGTTTCGCATCTTTTATGAATTTTGAGTTACGCTCCCGGTATGGAGCAGTCAGGGGAGTAGATTCTCAGTCAGTTGAGGGGGCTGAAACTCAGGTCCTAGCATACCAAAAGTCTATCCTCATCCGATTTCTCAATCATGAATAGCACTTTCGTTCGATATACGATACAATATCTTATTTCCAATTTTGATTTGTCTTGACATTTCCTTATCTTGCCTTATCTTATATGTTGCTGTATGTCAAATATCCACTTTTAAGTTGAGGGGCTGAGCTACAAGTTGAGCCTCAACTGAATAGGAAACTACACCCCTGGGAGCAGTACATCTAGTAGAATATCAACAGCAGTGCTGCTCGACTGTCACTGCATATATTTGGTCGCATCGCCCCTCTGCCATATGTCGCTCACACTCGTGACAAAGTGAGGCTAAAATTCTACCCGTAAAATTATAGCTCTGGGTGTCCAGGAAAACAAGTGTTAAATAAAATTATTGAGCGGGGAATACACGCGAATGAAACTTATCACCAATTTAGCTCTCATCGAAATATCCTAGGATGATGCTTAGCATTTTGCGTCAAGCTAGAGTGAAATCGTACTGCTATTGAAAGACTTACAAGCAACTTACCCCCTCAGCAATTTACGGTCGATTCCAATGCCACGCGATGCACATTCGACGTCTAAATACACACACAAACCATCAGTTTCACTCGCAGAATTAGCATATATTTCTGTACAAAACATCTACGACACGGCGGACTCATCGAGGCAAATAAAATACAAATTTGGAAAGCGTCTTGCAGGTGTGATGCGGCCAAATCTCCACGCACACACGCCACAGCCAACAAGAGGGTTACTATATACATAGGGTTCCAGCACGACAGTTAAAACACCAGCACATCCAGACCACGCGAGTGAACTCGATAAAATCAACAAATTGACCCAATACGCAGGAGAGAAAACTAGCGTGGCGGAACGAATCACAGGCTATGCTCGACTTATTTGTACCTTTACCCTCGGGTGACTTCGACCCTTGTCGTCGTATTAAGTACAATCGAATTTATACATAAAATACGCAGAAATACCATCCGCATCACTGGTCAACCATGTTGCAATGACTGTGCAAAGAATCGACCGAAGTCGACTTGTACTTGCGGTTTTTGTCAGATTAAAACGCTGGAAGTTGATGAATGAAAGGGCCTGTGAGAGCGATGGCCCCCGGGTGATATCGATGAGAACAAACATCGGCTACTACTGGCGCATCTGGGGGATCAATAACGACCTGAAATGACCCCTGCAGAGCACACCAATAGCAGCCGACCCTCCAGCCGTCATGAATGATGAACATGAACACGAGCACCGATGACTTAACCCCAGCGTGATTGCGCAGCACTCCAGATACATTTCTCGTATCACATATCTCTTACAGAGCAGCTCGCCTTTGGCTTAGCTTCATTATTAGCACAAAATAAATTGTCAACAATAATCGAAACAGATTTGAACATGGCTGGCCTGCACCACTTTTGGGTCAACAACGAGCGAACCAGTCGTCTCAGCAATAATGGCACCACGGACCTATCGCCATTCCTCAATTCGGAGGCGTCAACAACGAGGGGAAAGGTCTTCGGATGCTTCTCCCCAGAACCTCTCCAGGGCGGAGGAGAGCGGACATTTATCACTTCGTAGCTGACTCAAGCACCACTTTTTCTACATTTTGCTATTTTTTTGGTTCCGCATTCTTCATGCCCTGGCTTCGGTGGGGGCGGGGGTTCAGCCAGATGGGAGTGCGATGACAGCTGTTTCGCTCACATGAATGACCCAGGGGACGCCAGCTCAAACATGCCCTGATGCTCATGCATCACTTAGCACCGCCGATAATTACCACTTTGCTGAGATCATATCACACTATGGCTGGCAGGATGGGAGGCGACGAGGAGGGCTGTTTAGCTGAAAGCGCAAGCCGAGACTGGCTCGGGCGCCCAGCCGCCGAAATTGCCGTACGCGGAGCGCACCCGGTCCTTCTTGGTTGGCTCTGGGCGAGCCCGCTCGTCCAGAAGCACACAGACGGACCCGTTCTCGCCGATCCGGTAAGACACCTCGTGAGGGTCGACCCACAGGGTCAGTTCGCTGGGGAAGAGTGAGCGCAGGGAAACCGCGTCCAGGCCACAGCTGGTCCCTGCCACCGCCACCAACGGGTCCATCTGGCCGTTGATACGGATGCACCGTAGCCCGAGCCCTTGAATGGCACTTCAGGGAACCAATGGTTGTGGTAATGATCGCGCATTACCATCGCCAGCGTATCCCGGAAAACCATCAGGTTTTCTTCAGTCAAGCTGCTCGTGCTGCCAACCCGGAGCAAGCTCACGATGAAGTCGGACGCCGCAAATACTTCTGCCTTCATGACTGGGCGTTCCTCAACCAGGAGCTGAGAACGGTTAAGCACCGTCAGTACGCTGACAATAAAATATATTGTTTATCATTAAACATGTTAAAACGTTCAATTGACGGAGAGCAAAACCTTTCTGGATAACAAACACTGGTAAACGCAGCAACAATCCAGAATATCAGATGATGATAGTTCAGAGAACTCCATCAGAAATTATATTAAATTATTAGTTTTAGTCGCTAGGTATATTCCCATCGCCATCGCGGGCGTACATGTTGATGTGAGAATTCAACCCTCCCAACAAGCGCGAAATCACTCACGTAGTCAGTCCTTGCTCCTGTTACGGTGCTCCCTTCGAAATCTATCGGCAGACGCTCAGTATACTCGCATTCGTGTTTGCTGACACAGCCTTTGTCACAAAGAACGTAAACAGCACACACCCAAACGCACACGCACTCACACCACACCAGTCTCTCTCGCACTGCGACACATTTTCTCGCTCCGGAAAGGTCTTTCAGGGATACCTCTGACGTCAGAGGCGCTCGGGAGCCACCAGCCAATTGGCGGCCAGGGAGCGCGGCCGGCGACTGGCGAGGTTTCACGTGTAGGGCATAATCACATCGGGGTCGTCTACTCAGCTCTTTCGTGGCATGGGCGGCGTGGCATGGCCTGGGTGCAATGCAGGGCGGCGTCTGCTCCAGACTGGTTAATGATTTGACACTGATTGAATCGATTGGAATCGTTCAATACAAATTCTTCGAATAAAAAAATAATTGATTCACCACCAGATCTTTTGATTCATGAATCGTGATTGCATCAAAACCCGCATCAAATCGAGGCTAATTGAATCAAAAGATTTAGCGATTCAAGTACACTGGTACATTGTGCAAATACATGCAGTCCCAGTGGCTATATTCATTTATACTGAAATAGTATTGCTGTAACAATGTTTTAATGATCATATATATATATATATATATATATATATATATATATATATATATATATATATATATATATATATATATATATATATATATATATATATATATATATATATATATATAATATATAT
>JAXIVJ010015518.1:27500-31359 GCA_036785665.1 Chirona hameri | reverse complement strand
TTCCGCCAAGCATTGAATACTTCTTGGAACTCTCCCCCCCCCCTCTCCTTTTCAAGCCCCTGAAATCGCCTCTGCCATGCAATTTTTATGATATTTAATTAACAACAACTGATTTGCACTTGTTGCAATCACCGTAAACCGATTTAACTCATTCATACTTTAGGCAGTTAGAAAGAAACCGTGAAGATCGCATTTCCGTATTATCGCCAAATGTCGCCGCCGAACCCTCCCAAAACCGTGCCCTGGAACCGCCTCTGTTCAGATTAAGAACTCAAAATTTTACCCCAAATGCGGAATTCAATTCTAGGAAAAGTCCCAAAATTTCATGCGTCTGCTTCCAGCCGTTCTGGAGATATCTGCGAAAAACATGAGGGGGGCGGAATCCGCCTCCTGTTACAAATAGGATTAACCCTATCTGAAACCCCGACATTGCCCTACCGCTACCCCTATGCCGGTGAGTGGGAGCGTCCCCTACTTTTTTACAGTTTCACCCGTGAAACCAAGTATAAGTACACGCAATGGCTTAAAGTACAAAAAGTGACAAACAACTTGGAAGCACGATCTAAAAACAGGCACGTAAGCAGCCGCCATCTTGTTTGACTCAACTGTTGATACAGTTCATCCTCTGAGGGTCCAGCTGGATCCCGAGGACCCTGGCTCACATGTTGATACAGTTCATCCTCTTAGGGTCCGGCTGGATCCCGAGGACCCTGGCTCACCTGTTAATATACAGTTCATCCTCTGAGGGTCCGGCTGGATCCCGAGGACCCTGGCTCACATGTTGATACAGTTCATCCTCTGAGGGTCCAGCTGGATCGCGAGGACCCTGGCTCACCTGTTGATATACAGTTCATCCTCTGAGGGTCCGGCTGGATCCCGAGGACCCTGGCTCACCTGTTGATACAGTTCATCCTCTGAGGGTCCAGCTGGATCCCGAGGACCCTGGCTCACCTGTTGATATACAGTTCATCCTCTGAGGGTCCGGCTGGATCCCGAGGACCCTGGCTCACCTGTTGATACAGTTCATCCTCTGAGGGTCCAGCTGGATCCCGAGGACCCTGGCTCACCTGTTAATATACAGTTCATCCTCTGAGGGTCCGGCTGGATCCCGAGGACCCTGGCTCACATGTTGATATACAGTTCATCCTCTGAGGGTCCAGCTGGATCCCGAGGACCCTGGCTCACATGTTGATATACAGTTCATCCTATGAGGGTCCGGTTGGATCCCGAGGACCCTGGCTCACCTGTTGATACAGTTCATCCTCTGAGGGTCCGGCTGGATCCCGAGGACCCTGGCTCACATGTTGATACAGTTGATCCTCTGAGGGTCCAGCTGGATCGCGAGGACCCTGGCTCACCTGTTCATACAGTTCATCCTCTGAGGGTCTGGCTGGATCCCGAGGACCCTGGCTCACCTGTTGATACAGTTCATCCTCTGAGGTTCTGGCTGGATCCCGAGGACCCTGGCTCACATGTTGATACAGTTCATCCTCTTAGGGTCCGGCTGGATCCCGAGGACCCTGGCTCACCTGTTGATACAGTTCATCCTCTGAGGTTCTGGCTGGATCCCGAGGACCCTGGCTCACCTGTTCATACAGTTCATCCTCTTAGGGTCCGGCTGGATCCCGAGGACCCTGGCTCACCTGTTGATACAGTTCATCCTCTGAGGTTCTGGCTGGATCCCGAGGAAGCTGACCACCCTCTCCAGCTCGGCGGACAGTTGGCTTTGCAGACGCTCGTACTGAACCAGCAGCAGCTGGTCGGCTGGACACTGCTGAATCCAGGCCGCGTACAGATTGTACCAGAACTCTGCCTTCTGCTCCACAAACCGCTGCCAGCCTGCACAACACGGTCAGCAGGAGGGTGGTGTCACATACACACGTCATGATGCATACAAACCGCTGCCAGTCTGCACAACACGGTCAGCAGGAGGGTGGTGTCACATAAACACGTCATGATCCATACAAACCGCTGCCAGCCTGCACAACACGGCCAGCAGGAGGGTGGTGTCACATACACACGTCATGATCCATACAAACCGCTGCCAGTCTGCACAACACGGTCAGCAGGAGGGTGGTGTCACATAAACACGTCATGATCCATACAAACCGCTGCCAGCCTGCACAACACGGCCAGCAGGAGGGTGGTGTCACATACACACGTCATGCTCCATACAAACCACTGCCAGCCTGCACAACACGGCCAGCAGGAGGGTGGTGTCACATACACACGTCATGATCCATACAAACCGCTGCCAGCCTGCACAACACGGCCAGCAGGAGGGTGGTGTCACATACACACGTCATGATCCATACAAACCGCTGCCAGCCTGCACAACACGGCCAGCAAGAGGGTGGTGTCACATACACACGTCATGATCCATACAAACCGCTGCCAGCCTGCACAGCACGGTCAGCAGGAGGGTGGTGTCACATACACACGTCATGCTCCATACAAACCGCTGCCAGCCTGCACAACACGGCCAGCAGGAGGGTGGTGTCACATACACACGTCATGATCCATACAAACCGCTGCCAGCCTGCACAACACGGCCAGCAGGAGGGTGGTGTCACATACACACGTCATGCTCCATACAAACCGCTGCCAGCCTGCACAACACGGCCAGCAGGAGGGTGGTGTCACATACACACGTCATGCTCCATACAAACCGCTGCCAGCCTGCACAACACGGTCAGCAGGAGGGTGGTGTCACATACACACGTCATGATCCATACAAACCGCTGCCAGCCTGCACAACACGGCCAGCAGGAGGGTGGTGTCACATACACACGTCATGCTCCATACAAACCGCTGCCAGCCTGCACAACACGGCCAGCAGGAGGGTGGTGTCACATACACACGTCATGATGCATACAAACCGCTGCCAGCCTGCACAACACGGTCAGCAGGAGGGTGGTGTCACATACACACGTCATGCTCCATACAAACCGCTGCCAGCCTGCACAACACGGCCAGCAGGAGGGTGGTGTCACATACACACGTCATGATCCATACAAACCGCTGCCAGCCTGCACAACACGGTCAGCAGGAGGGTGGTGTCACATACACACGTCATGATCCATACAAACCGCTGCCAGTCTGCCTGAACCCCACGACTATATCAAATACATTTCATGTTGCACAAACTGTTGTTAGCCTGCACAACACAGAGAGCAAGAGCATGGGAGGTATGTGATGTGATACACACGTCATGTGATATACACGTCATGTGATACACACGTCATGTGATATACACGTCATGTGATAAACACGTCATGTGATACACACGTCATGTGATATATACACGTCATGTGATACACACGGCATGTGATACACACGTCATGCGATACACACGTCATGTGATATACACGTCATTTGATACACACGTCATGTGATATACACGTCATGTGATACACACGTCATGTGATATATACACGTCATGTGATACACACGTCATGTGATACACACGTCATGTAATACACACGTCATGTGATATATACGTCATGTGATACACACGTCATGTGATACACACGTCATGTGATACACACGTCATGTGATATATATATACACGTCATGTGATATATATACACGTCATGTGATATATATATATATATATATATATATATATATATATATATATATATATATATATATATATATATATATATATATATATATATATATATATATATATATATATATATATATATATATATATATATATATATATATATATATATATATATATATATATATATATATATATATATATATATATATATATATATATATATATATATATATATATATATATATATATATATATATATATATATATATATATATATATATATATATA